>JAILXH010219356.1:7283-20948 GCA_023558415.1 Piaractus mesopotamicus
AACCCTTAAGAACAAATAAAGAAAAGAAAAATAGCAAATATAATAATACATCATCATACTATATCAGCCTATCATATTGCATTTTAACCGTGTATTATGCTGTAGCATGTTAAATTGTGGCTTGTGTGTTAGTTTGTGGCTGACCCATTAGCTTTTGGAAAGAGCACTGGATCAGGACTCTATAAAGTACAGCTTTTGTTTCAAATATTGCAGAAATCATATTCCAAAAAAGTTGGGAGTCTGTGTAAAATGTACATTTTACTTTTATAATGTTAAATGCTCTAACTAAAGCTACCCTACACACGATTTCAGGATCTGGAGACCTCTCTGGTGAAAATGTAGGTAAGGACATTTTGTAACGTCACTTGTGCTTCAGACCTCTTCTCCAAAGCGGATGAATCTGATGATTGAAAGTATGCTGAAAAAGCATTCAAAGAGAGCCCAATCAAAACTTGGTGAAGGATGTGTCCTCCAGGGATGTAGGTGAATTACCTACTATTGACATCTTATTTTCATCACTACAATGTTGATTTCGCACTTGACACAAAAAGTTCAGCAGTTGAGCCGGACCTTCTTTGTGAGCCTGTGCATTCAACAGAAACATCTGTTTTTAAGTGCAGACATACTGAAAAGTATTTGTATAGTCTTTAGAAAAAGGTGTCACAGTTTTTTTCAGTGATGCTGCAGAAGAAGCATTTTGGTTCCCTAAAGAACCATGTTTGAAAGAGATCTGTATGTGGGAAGGACCTTCTAAAGGAAACTTCAAAATGTAAGGGTGCTTCCTAAAACTTTTATATTAAGTGGAGGTTCCAAAAGAAACTTCAAAAAGTTTCTTCACACTCATGTCTAATTTACAAAAGCAGGCTTCAATAATCCCATTTATTGAAAGGTGTTGTAAGTCAGAAGCACTGGTAAGGTCAATCCCTATAGAATAACTGTTGGCTGCGTTTACATCAAGAACTTTAGAAAAAATCACTGACACAGTAGCACATTGTATAAATAACCTACGCGATTAGAATCAGCCCATCCAATTATCTTAGATCCAATAAATCCTCCAACTCGATTAGATTCAATCTGCAAGTCACGATTAGGGCCTAAAACTGAGATCTTGTCCTTTATCATGTTGTAGGCAAGGCTCTCAACTCAAGAGTGGCCCCTGGGGACCGAGCCTGCATTTCCAGACACATGGGCCCCAGCCAGGCCAGCCGGGGCAAGCGTTCTCCGACAGCTTGGACTGATTTGCGGACATCATCTCACTTATTCCAGGCTCCAAGCCGTTAGCCTGGGGTGTAAAGAATCCAGCTCAAACTTTCCTTATGCCCAACTCTGGAAAGGCTGAGCAGTAACAAAATGGGGGTCAGTCCTGAGGTCCTGAGCAGAGGTGTGCAGCATTCTGGTAAAGAAATGAATGTGTCAAGGAATACCGGCATGCATCGAATTGGATTGCACAAGCGATACATCCAGAGTTCATTGCAGACGACGGCCGATTACTCCACAGCTACCCTAAACACGTCATGTACACACAACTTGAAAATCAGGAAGAGGCAAACACTCATCCACCAACCACTACTGCTTGGCTTCGCTCCCGGCAGTTTGAAGAGGCTCAACATACCGCGACTGTGATAAACACAGACAATGTAATTAAGTTTTCCTCATGGTTCAAAATCAGCAGTCATTTTTTAACCACACCCATCTAAGCTTCCTTGAGCTTTCCACTTCTTCACAATATGACAAATACCAAACGCCACCCTGAACCTCCTTACAGCCTTCCTTCACAGGCTGCTGATTAGAGGAGAGATGTGCTCCATGTAGTACATACAATTGGAAAACACACTGTCCGTCAAAAGCTTGGGGATATGTCGCTTTCTTCTGAAATGTTCGGAGTAATGTTTGATTTCTAATTTAAGAGAAAAAAACAATTCTGTTCAAAAAGACAAAAACTACCCTTTCAATTTCCCGTCAAAAATCCATGAAGTGTAAGTTCTTCGTTTCTTTCAGTGTCAGGTAAAAAGGTAGAAAACAAGTATTTAATAGAAATTTTACAGAAACCTCAACAACTAAATATAATATAAAATCTGTATTTAGTGTCATCACCCACTGCCTTCATTACAGCTACCATTCTGTTTTAGAGACTTGTATTTAATTTTTTCAAAACTTCAAAGTTTAGTCTTAGATCCAAGTAACGACTGCACTAATTTACACTAATCAGTCCATAAAACATTGCTCCACATCTCAGATGTTCAGTTTTTTTTGTCTCCTTTTCTCAGTAATGGCCTTTGACAGCTACACATCTTTTCAGATACATATTGTTGAGTTGTCTTCTCAAAGTGGAAGGATCCACACCTGTGGATTTTTTCAGATCTGAAGCAAGAGTGGAGCTTGATTTTCTCCTCTCTATCAAAGATTAAAGCTGTTACTGTTTATCCAGTGATAGTGACAGTTTTGGTGGTGTACCGGGTCTTGCACGGTGTGTTAAAAATCCCATTTTCTCTAAATCTTTTACATATATTTCATTACCTTTTTATTTTTTTTTCAAATAATTTTGTGGACTTGAAAAGTAAATAAATGAAAGGGTGGTCTATGACTTTTGAACAAAAACCTGCAGTAATTTTGACACAAAAAGGTTTACATCACGTTTATGATAAAAACTGCAAGGGTTTATGTTATGTTTATGTTAAATCCTACAAAGATTTTAACACAAAATAGCTGTTTAAAATGTTGAGCATATTTGTATTAAGTAAGATTTTTTAAAGAATCATCATTTGAATAGCTCTTTAGGGAACCAAAAGCGGTTCTTCTATGGCACTGTTTCAAAGAATTTCTTTTGCTAGTTCAGACCACTCCTTCAATATTTTGGTCTTAATGTGAGAAGAGATTGTATGAGTGGAGGAGGGGAGAGAACTATTACAACTTGGGCCTTGGGCAAGTTCTGTGTGGCTTCTGCTTTAAGATGAACAGAGTCAGGACTGAGAGATAGGACTGAGAAACAGGGAGGGGCTGGGGAGGTGGTGGAGTATGAAAACTTGACAGAAAACAGAAGGCAAAGATAGAAACACAGCCTTTCTGACCCATAGCATTGAGTTGTCTTCTCACAATGGAAGGATGGACAGAAACACGTGCCGACTTTTTTCAAATCTGAAACAAGAGCGGAGCTTGATTTTCTCCTCTCTCTCAAAGATGAAAGCGTGTTTATCTGATAGTGACAGATCTGGTGGTCAACTAGGTCTCACATTGTTGTTAGGAGTCCCGTTTTCTTTGTATCTTTTAACCAATTTTTTTTTTTAAACACCAGTTTTTGGAAACTTCTGTTTTTTCACTTATTCTTCTGGTTTTTTTTTATTTTACTTTATAATTGCCGACAGTTTTGTAGTTTGTTGAAAGGAACAGGGAAATTTTGTTAGGATCTAAACAGCTTTACATCATTTCAGATTAGTGTGAATTTGTAATTTGATTAAAACAAAAGGTGTGAGGGTGTCTGCAAAGAACTCTCTTAGAATCAGACAGTGTGTCTCTCAAACAGACACATTCTGAGGGCAGGCATGGACTCGTCGATCCCAGGATGCCACCGCTTGTTTGACACTGTACCTCCCTTGTGTTCCACTACAAGAAGTGATGGAAAAACGTGAAGGAAAATGAGAGCAGCTGCTTGAATTGGAGGAAAACATTTAAAGGAATACTCCAGAGCTGTTCAACCTAATCACAGGAATACTGTTGATTACAAACAATAATTTCAATGTGTTTTCATGCTCCCTGAAAGAACAGAAACCTGAAACGGTTTTGATAGTAATATAGGGAACAGCTGCTGAATTTGCTTCATTTTGTTAGTGAATGTTTACATGAAATAGATATTTTCATAGAACACTGTCATGAATTCCTTAGTTAAAGCCATTTGTGAATAAAGCTATATATAATTTTACAGCTTATGCGATATTATTTTTTTCAGGGATGGAACGAGCTTACCAAAGGGAATAACTGGTGGTAATATGTCACCAATGTAGTGGAGTGGGCAGAGGTTTAACAAGCTCACGCATGAACACCACATAACCTTGTGAATGTAACCAAAATAGCCTTTTTATTATGTGTTGCTACAGTGTTTGAAAGTTGAATAAAAGTTCAGCTTCGAACAGCTTTGGTATGACACCCTAAGACCTGTACTGCAAGAGTTGCAGTTTCACATTATACGCACGCGTATGCAAAACCTTGCCCCCCCTCCCCCGGGTCAAAGTACATGTACATTTTAAAGCACAATTACTGTTATTTGCTCACATAAACTCATATCAAATGCGGCCAGTGCAAAAGTTGTAGCACATTTTAGATTTTATGTTCTTCTTTTTTCCTGATATGTTAAATTCAGAAAAAAACAAAATGAAATTGTGTGCTACAAATTGTAGAAAAATCTGTGCAGTAAAATTTGTATCCTCTCTGTAGAGGATCTGCTCACTCATTTTCATTAAAAAATAAATAAATAAAGCTGGAAATTTGACCCGCACGTGGAAGTTTAAAGTCAGTGGTTTTACTGTTCTTTTCTCAGTACAAGGAAACGATGAAACTGCTGTCTGTGGTAATCGACGACATGCTACCTGATGCAGAAGATAGAGATTAGGCTGAAACATGCTTTACGTCAACTGAAATACCAAGTGGACAATGAAGTGACGAATGGTTTGGCTTGAGGCAGATGCAGCAGTGTGAGTGACCCATGAGTCACCACAGCTACAGGTGCTCACAGCTCCAGGTGATCTCAGCAGGAGCCATTAATGCCCCCTCATAAACTGTACGCATACATATGTGGCTGAGTGAGACTTTACATAATGAAAACACAAACACTGATCTCCATAAAAAATAAAGATAAAAGTTCACTAGTGCGCGTGTGAGTGTGAGAGCTTCGGTAGGTGTCTTTCACACTTTCATGTATACACACACACACCCTCCCCGGAGGGAAAGGGAAACCGTGGGAGGTCAAGCTGCTGATACACCGTTGATAATCTACGCAACTCTCTCACACACAAGCCTGACACATCCTCTATATGAGTTAGGTTAATAAATGACTAAAACTATCAACTCCCCGTTCACTCAATAGATCTAATTTCCATGACCTAGACAAGATAAAGCCTATTTCCCAAACAGAGCACTCAAAATACCAGTCCATGGGCTGTTTCAGAGTCTAAGAGCTGTTTCTCATGCCTTAAAGTAAGAGAATCAGGGTTTTTTTTTTAGCTGTGCTGAAGTTGATCTTAGATCTATAGACTCATAACAAGCGATGAGTCAATGAATGTAGCGAAGGCAGACTGCTACGCAGTGAATTTCATCGTTTCTGCTGTCTGCCACAGGATATACGTAAAATTAAGGTGTACTTCAAATAAAATATACTCACAAAATGCATTCTAATGTAATTATACAGCTGTGTGCAAAAGTTTAAACACAACTAGTCAAATTATATTTCACATGCATGTGATTTTCTAAGTGCAAATAAGTACACATGCACCACTTAAATATTTTTACTTTTACTTTTTTCACATGTATAAAAAAAACCATAAAACATAAAATGTGCAAAAACTTTTGCTTGAAGCATATTTTATATTTTTTATATATGTTTTTTATGTTAAATTCAGCAAATTCAAAATTTTAAACTTGTGTTCTCTGTAGCGGATATGGACTTTGATTTGACCGTGGTGCCCAATTCTTTTTGCATATAACAGTATGCCATCATATTGTTTCAGATTTCCAGTAAAGGTTACAGCTGTATAGCCACAGGAATAATATGCAAGTTTTGAGCTTATGATAAAATTGACATTTTATGGAATTTACTCAAGAGGATGGATGACTACAGACATCATGAAGACTGACAGACATCTAAGGCCATATTCAGACCAGCAGGCAATTATGATGCTTTTTTACTACGTATACAACACCTAGCTGACCCTTTCTTAGAAGGTTTAAACACTTTTAAACATATAAGCTCCCCCTAAGAACATGAACATAATAAGATCTGTGAATAAAGAATAGCGCATTTTCTGAAGAAAACTGAGTGATTGCGCAGCTTAAACAGTTGCCAGACGGTTGCTAGGGGGCTGCTGAATGGTTACTATGGTATTTTAGGTGCTATAGTGTTGATAACTGATTATTACGGTATCCCAGTTGTTTGCTAGGTGGTTGCTCTGGTATCCCAAGTGGTTGCTAGGGTGCTGCTAGGTGGTTGCTATGGTATCCATGATGGTGGTTAGGGTGTTGCTAGGTTTCTACTACGGTAACCCACAGGGTTAACAGGGTGTTGCTAATGGACTTGTGTCATTTTGATATAAACTGGGTACACAAACTTTTTACCGCCTTTCATTCCTATATAAAAAAAATCGTCATTAAACGAGGACTGTACGAAAACCATAGCCTAATCAAAAAGATGTATACAAGCCCAAATTTCCAAATAGATCATTCCATTCCAACATTTCAGAGTTTGAATGGTGTTGATATCCTGAAAATGGGCCGAGTTAGTGGAAGAAGAAGAATACGAAGAATAACAATAGCGTTACGCATCGCTTTGCAACGCACATTTACTAATAAATGTATATTACATCCTGCTGTCAAAGCTGGAATACGGGACTACATGTCACTGTATGCCAGGCATGAAAATGTTTCCACAATACACTTAGAAGCCTTAGAAGCTGCAGTTATCCTCTGTGTTAATAAAAGCAAGGAATAATTTGATCTTAAATGTTTCTCACTGGTGCACTGTTGAAACAAGCAGACTAAACGTTTAACGAATTACACATTTGTATTCATGAGCAGGAGATTTTTCTTTATGATTGAGTTTGATAAAAGGTCTTTACATTTTTGCCAGGTTTTTTTTGGAAGTGCAGACTTAAAGCTTTTGATACAGAATATAAATCCAAAGTAACTGTAATCAACTGCATGACAAATGACATAACTGCATATATAATAAAGTAATTATATTGAAATAGTATAACAAAATGACTACCCACTCTTGACTAATAATGATTAAAATACATGATAAATAGGCAAAATGCACAAAAAACACACAGAAATGAAAGTTGTTGCCCTGTCTTAGTCTTTTCACAGTTATGTTTACTTGAATCACCACTGTATGCATAAATTTGAGCACTCCTGGTCAAATTACAAGTTAACCTAAATCAAACTTAAATACAGCATTTTTCTGCAAATTTTAGTGCAAAACTTGTATTTATTTAAATTTTACATTTATTTCAATGAGTGTTAACTTTAGCACAGGCCACATTTTATGTTTCATTTTTTCCCAATATGTTTAATTCAGCAAATAAACAGTAACTGTGTGCATTGAAATATGCAGGCGTGCTCTGTAGAAGGTGTGCTAACATATTTTCACTTAGAAAATCAATAAAACTTGTACGTTGTCTATGAGCGCCCAAAGTTTCGAACATGACCACAAGTATGACAGACAAGTATGGTAACTGTTGCAAATTTAGTGCTAAGAAACGTTGCTAAATCCTGTAGTTTTATCATTAAACGGCAACCAGTCCAGCACGTTTTAACATGCAAATCCTCTTTAAAACACGTCTTTGATGAAAATGTAATGTGCTATTGGCAATGGCACAAGGCCTCACAGCTGCATCACTCATCAGTCATGATTGGTTGCATCGTAAGTTTAAATAAATATTCTATTCTTTGGAAGCAGTCATATGCTGGGAAGTAAATCAGGCAAATGAGTTTGTGGTTCATTTCCCAGAAAAATATGGCGCCCATTTCTCCATAAAAAAAAAAATTAAAAAAAAATCAGGACTCTGAATCCACCTTCCATTTTTTCAACAAAAGGCATCTTTCCAATACAATGCACATCAACATAACTAAAATCATTACTTTGGCTACAATACTTACATGTAATTATATAATGTATAATATTAGTATACATTATTATAGTGTAATTATACAATGACATCTTCCACTGTAAATTATGCAACCAATCACACTTATATCGGATTTCCGTTCAGTATCAGCAGGTTTCAGACTGCACTTCTGATCTTTTTACATTTGTCTTTATGCTGAGAATGAAAATGCCAAAAATGTAAGACTGTACACAAAGGTCACTTCAAATTCAAATCATTATAAAATATCTCTTAACAACACGTCATTAGCAACACTCTCACATTTAGGCCATTGTGTTTCAGAGTGGCACAACTCATATTTACCCACAAATATGAGCAAAACATAACATTTTTCAGTTCTATTAAAATATAAAAGTTTCACTGATTTGCTTGCCTGTACATTTTCTCCAAACAGTGATTTCAGTATTCAAATACAGGCATCTTGAATGGTTAACAGAGTACTTGAGTACACATGCACATCCCTAGAGTGAAGTCTTCTAGAACGTAAATCTCAGTGTATTCTTTCAATCGCTAAAGCAGGTGATTCAGAAGGAATGGCTCTTACCAGGGCCTTTCTCCAGGAAGATGACCTTCGACTCAGGAAAGAAGTTGGAACCCGTGATGACCATCTCTTCTCCTCCACTCACAGAACAGCTGCTCAAACTAACCTTCTCCACCTGAGGTAATTCCAGTGCCGAGCGCTGGGCTAAACACACATGCATGCACATATATACACATGTATGAGAGAAAGAATGTACACTCCAAGTAGAAAAAGTTCTATAAAGCAATGAAAAAATGTTATATTACTTGTAACAGCAGCAGAACGTTTTATGGCACTATGTATGTAAACTTTTCTTAAAGAACTATACATAACAGGTCCTATATTCTGGAAATGATACGTTATAATAATAACACCTGGCCTAATAATAATAGATGCAATTGAAAATATAGTAACTCCTCATCATAACATTGTGAAGGCAACTGTAGCTTAATTATAAGAGCACGGATTAATTAGAAGCATTTCCTGAACTGCAAAAAAAACTATTTAAGCATTGAAATGCTGTTTTAAAGGAGAACTCCCAAATTTCCACAAAATTCTATTGTTGAAATGTGAACAGTCATTCAGAGTGTTTTGATGTGAAATGTTTTATTGTAGAGAAACTAACCAAATCAGAAGCAGGGGTTGTGATGTCTACGATGCAAATTTAGCAAATTTTATTTACTATCCAAAACTACCATTTAACCTACATGTGTTTTCCAAGTTTTTATACGTAACTCTGACAATGACAAAATAGTGGGAAATCTAAAAAATATTTAAATTTCTTTTACCTTTATTGTAAAACTATCACAAAATAACATCTCAAGCATCAGACAGCATATTTGTAACTATTTTATGTATTAACCTTCCTTGATGTAGCTCAGTGGTTCTCAAACTGGTCGTGAGAGTCTCACAGACAGTTCACAATTTTTCCCCTATCCTTGTGCTCTGAGAGTTGGGTGGGAGCAATATTTTATACATATTTTACTTTGTTTAATATACTTCTCTGTGCTCATCTGTGAGGAACAGGGAAAAACACTTTAATTCAGACGTTGTGTAGTGTGTTTTAACCTTGAATTTTCTCATCTGTAAAGAAAGGGTTGCTTTCTGGGTGTTAATACTATATTTAAGTGAGACGCCTTCCAATGGCTGACTCCATGGAGGGGTCCGACTGGGTAAAGCATGGTTAGGGCATGGTCGGGGTCATCACTGCTTGGCTGTGTATGGCTCACAAAATGGCCATGAGACCCCGAGATATGTTCAAGCCCAAATCAGATACAGAACATGAAGAGACTGCTGCAGAGGCCCAACCACCAATCAGGATGCAACAGAATGATTCTGAATGGTAAGGGTTCATGTTTATTGGCCTTTTTTGCTGTCAGTTTTTGCCAGTGCACACCTTATTTTACAATTTAAGGAATTTAAGGTTAAGCGTCCTGTATAGAGATGATTGTGCTTAGACTTCTCCTACGTATCAGTTTTGGACCACTGTTCTGACGAAGGTCAGAAATCTCAGTCAGAAACTTAGCCAAGAACTGACATTTTCATTCGCAAAAGGGATACATTCATCCTTGAGGGCACATCATGTCACCAGAAACCAACTAGTTGTTTACACCCTGGTATTAGCTGCAAAATCACACTGGAAACGGCAGAAGCAGCCATGACATTATGAAGGCTGAGCTGGTGGATGTGCTTATTCTAGTCAAGGGTGAGGCACCACTTAACTGTGATGGAGAAATGGGAGAAAAATGCCTTATTCTTTTTTTGGAAGTAACATACACCGAAACATCAGAGACATCACATTTTATGATTTCTCAAATGGAATATACAATAACAAATTACATGCATATAAACAGGCAAGGAAAACGCAGGTCAGTTTATTTGGTCTCTTTTAAACTCTTCAGATGTCTGGTTCCCATCACCGCTGTTGAGAAAGATTCTAAATGCCAAGTTTCTCTCATTTCAAATCAAGTCACTCTAAATGAATCATCCTAATGATTTCATTCTGCAGAACTTTTGAAGAATCAGTGAAATTCCTCTTTAAGAATGTAATGACCTTTAAAGTGTATGACTTACAGCACTCTACAGGGATAGAGGCAGCTTGTAAAGAGAGCACTTTTCCGTTGGGTTGCGGGATATGCACTCGAAACACCACACGTACACGGGTATTTTTACGCCCGATGTCTGTCTCTCCTTTCCTCAGCTCGATGTCTGAGTTTCTCAACTTCAGAATCCCAGCGCAGTCAATACTGCAAAACACGACAGCAGAAAAACCTCATCAGTCAATACTAGGAAAGTATCACTCCTCAACTTCTCTCCTAAACCCTGAGCCAAATATATGTAGCAGCTCATTCATCAAAGAAGAGAATAAGAATGAATTCACCATTTTAAATAACACTTTAATTTACACTTCAATTAACACTCCTTGTTGTTCACAAAGAATACAGAAGTAATTCCCTTTAAGAGTGGAAAAAATAGAGTTGATTTCACTGCTTTACTACTGAAACTCTTCAGCCATTCTTTTATAGGTTGCAATACTCAATAGCAGATTAATGTATGCAACTACTACACTGCAGAAAATTCCTTAAATATGAAGAACTAGTTTCATTAAAGTTAAAATAACTGATCATCTAGGTTTTATGATTTGCATATGTTGGTTGTAAAACCATGGAAAACGCAATCATGGTTTTTACTTAGTCAGAAGCCCACACATTTTCCTCGGAATCAAACTTGCTGTTGGTTCCAATTAAACATTAGCCACAGTGGAAGACATTACAGTGCTCCTTGAATCTGAATTTTACAGAGTGTTGAAGTGCGTGTGTGAAGTTGTACGGGATTCCAAGTAATGTAAAAGAGAAGCAGATCTGACACTACCTGGCAGACATGTTGTTTTCTGGAAGAAGTGGAATCTCCAGAACCTTGGTGCTAGCGATCATGATTTCCTGGCTGGCCGTAGCCACTGTTTTCCCTGTGATGCGGTGGACCTGATAGAAAGCATGTGGCCTCAAATAGCGGTCATCTGCTGTGCCGATGAACATCTGCAGGTTTACGGGCTTCTCGCTGTAGCCAATGAGCTGAGAGGAGAAAAAACAAATCATGAAAAATTAAAGAAATAAAAGGGGAGCTTGTATGTTATTACAATGTATAGAACTGTACAAAAGTCAGACACTACCTTTCATTTATTTAATTTCCAGTCTAAACAACTATAAAAGTTATTCATTTATCAGCGTGTATCAAATATCACATTATGTAATTAAGAGTATCCACTCCTTTATTACAGCTTCCATTCTTTTCAGGAAACCTACTTTTAGCTTTTCAAAGAAATCTGCAGGGATATTTTATCAAGTCACACCTCCACTGTTTAGTCTCAGAAGTTGGTTGCATGTTCTGCTTTTCATGATTCAAGTAACCTCAAACACATTCAGTGATGTTGAGGTCTGGACTCGAGGGTGGACAGTCGATCGTTCTGAAAACACCAGCAGCTTCTTTGTTCTATTTGCATATTTTTCTTCTTTTTTTGTCTATTTCCTTTTCTTAGTAACCGCTTCTTGACAGCTACGCATCCTTTCAGACTCATAGCATTGAGTTGTCTTCTCACAGTGGAAGGATGGACAGAAACACTTGTGGATTTTTTTCAGATCAGAAGCAAGAGTGGAGCTTAATTTTCTCCCTTCTCCTGAAATATGAATAAGCTCTACTCAATGGCTGTTCAGACTGGAAATTAAATATATGAAGGGTGGTCTCTGACATTTGCGTAGTACTGTACATAACCAAAAGAGAGAAAAACATGCACACAAACATTGAATTTGCTGTACAATACACATGAAGTATTTTTTTCCTGCATCAGTCCAACTGGGAGCTGTCAAGTTAAATCTCTTGTTCTGGAAGCTTTTGTAGGGGTTCATCTGGAAACCAGAGCACTATTACCTCTGGTACTTGTCTCTGTTTCAACATCACATTTTCCTCGTTCACATCCTTCACTAAAGTCCCACTCAGTTGCACACAGTCATAGACATATCCAAAGCAGATCTTAGCTGCCAATAAGACTGACACATTGAATATGCGGTTGCAAAAGTGAATATGAATGGCTTGAACATATCTTAGGAAAATGACACAGGAGAAAAGAGGGATATACTGATCTCACTACTGTAAAACAGACACAAAAAAGGAGTCATATCTGCCACAGCAAGTCACATTTAGTGCTTCCCTCTACGAGGTTTGACTCTTTCTCGCTTTATTGGTTGGAGAGCCGCGCTTGGGTCCAGTACATTTCTCTGCAAGCACAGATACTCATTATCGCTAATCAGGCTGCTGGGATGCCAAGCCAGCAAGGCTGGGCAATATAGTAAACACATACTTGATACATATGATGATATGTGGAGCAGACAAGTTGGAATGGACATGGAAGGCTATGAAAAACCATTCGAAATAGAACTATTTAAGAAACAACAGAGGACAAAATCACACAACAAGTAAGAATAAATAAATAAATAAAATAAGATACTGGCATAATGGGCTGATATCCAATTAGCTAGCTGCTACTCTGCAGTTCCTGTATACTGGTTGTTGGTTAATACTTGATTTAAAAGCTACCTACATTGGAATATTTGACTATTATGCATATTTATGTCAGTAATCCCAAGATGACACAAGATTGCTATGAAGTAAACGACACTGTATTGACATAAAGGGTCTGTAATTAAAGTGATGCACATTTGTTTAATGTATAACACTGTTATAAAGCATCATTCCCAAGACAGACGCGTAGTTAAAAACAATATATATCAGCTCTACACAAGATTCTGATGGCCTCAAGCTTAAACGGTATTTATCACACATATATTCATTACATGTATTCATTCCACAAAAAATGCTGGTCAAAACATGTCTTTATGGAGCTTGCTTTGTCCACAGGGGCACAGTGATGCAGGTACAGGTAAGAGTCCTCCCTAAAATGTTGTCACAAAGTCGGAAGCATATAATTGTCTAAAATCTTTTTGTATGTTGTAGCATTAGCATTACTCTTTCTCAGAACTAAGGGGCCGAGCCCGAACCCTGAAAAACAGCTGCAGACCATTATTCCTCCTCTACCAAACTTTACTGCTGGCAGCATGCATTCTGGTAGGCAGCATTCTCCTGCTATCTGCCAAACCCCATTTATCAGATTCATCCATCAGACTGCAAGATAGCTAGCATGATTCATCAATCAAGCAAACATGTTTCCACTGCTCCAGAGTCCAGTGGCAGCGTGCTTTACGCCACTCCAGCTGACGTTTG
>JAILXH010219403.1:11741-23415 GCA_023558415.1 Piaractus mesopotamicus
TTTAGCACTAAACTCAGAGTCTGAGTCAATCAGAGGACTGTTTGAGACATGAGGAGAAGTTACATGTGCACTTAAGGCATTTAAATGGGGCATTTAATTAGACATAAATGCAGGACTTGAATGGTGGTTTTTAAACTGGATTACTGACTGAATCGCCGCTAAACCCCCATAAAGTTACTCTGGACACACAGGGTCCATCACAGTCCTGCTGAGCTGTGATGTGTGTGAAAAGCGTTGCTGTTTTAAATCTTTTGTCGCCATATGAAGGCTAAAGCAGAGAGCTAAAAGCAGATTTTACAGTGATCTGTGTTTTTTTGCTGTATTTCTAGGTTGGGGGATGTTAGAGCTTCTCTCACTCGGGCTAGTCAGGGCAGGTTCTGCTGAGTGTTCTGGTGTATGAATCATATCGCTATTTTTAACCCTTTGCTTATAATATGAAGGCTAAATGCAGACATATAGTAGTAGCAAGTGGGTTTGGGGTGTTTTTGGAGCTGGATTGCTGGCTGATGGTTGGTCACAGGTGGATGAAATCATTCTGGTTAGTAAGGGACTGCTGAGTGTTGTGATATGTGAATAATGTCGCTGTTCGTTGTAATATGAAGGCTAAAAGCAGATCGAAAATATTAGGATTTTGGGTGATTTACCGAGCCAAATTACTCACTAATACTGACATCACAGCTTGATGACGTCACTCTAGCTAGTTTGGGTCAAGTCTACTGAATGGTCTGATATGTGCATCGTGTCTGTAGCTTAAACCGTTCTAAAGTTTTGAAGGCTAGAATTCAACTGCACATTTTACCTATGATGTTTTAACATGCATTGAAATGGTTTCTCTTGGCTAACACTGAAACAGTAATATTATTCTTGTAATATTAAAACTTATGACAGGGCAATATTGTAAGAATAATATTACTAACAGTTTCACTAACAGTTTTAATGATGGTGTAGCCAGACAAGTGCAGTACTTCCTATAAGAAGCCATGCCAACAAACATCCAACTGACAGTTAAATCCTAAGGACCTGTTGGTGTGTCCTTATTCTCTTAATAGTTACTAATGTTTCATAGTTGTTATTAGATAGTATACCATTTGATTAATAATTCAGTGTTGTAGTGAAGAACATTAGAGGCGAGTCCCAGGTGCAGTGTGTAAGATTTAGTGGCATCTAACGGTGAGGCTGCATATTGCAACCAACTGAACACCCCTCCCTCACCCCTCCTTTTCCAAGCATGTAGTAGAACCTATGGTGGTCGTCTGGTTTTCTGCCGTTGCCTGTCCCGATTTCGTTTGGCTTTAATGAGGAAGATTCACCCTTCCTTGTTTTTTTTCTTGTGCGTATGATCCTCCATTTGTCAAAATTTGGGTTCTCAAACTTCTCACAACACAAAATGGTTAGCCAGCACTAACAGTGACCTGATTATTCTTCTTTTTACGTTTTCCAACTGGTGCTATAGCACCACCAAATTCGAGCTGCCGCTTCAACATAAAATGTGAGAAGCACTCTCTAGAACCAGTGTTGGGTTTGCTCATTCTGGGCTACTGTAGAAACATTGAGGCGGACATTGGACCCGCTCCCTATGTAGGTATGAAGGGTTCATTGTAAGCTAACGAAAACATAATGATTCGTAATTATAGGTAATTATAAACTAATGAAAACAGGGTTTGGTATATTATATTCCATTTCTGCTAATAGATTCCCCTTAAATTCACACACTGTACCACTAAATAATATATAGCCTAAAAAGTAGGTAATGTTGTCCCTTCTTCTCTAACGCTTATTTAGAATCACCACTTGAAGTCATTTGAATATAAAACCAAACAAACCAGTAAATCCATCATGAAGTCCACTTTTCCCTAAGACCAAGACAAGACAGAGTCAAAATGGTGTCAAGACAAGACAGAGACCGTTAATTATGGCCTCAAGACCAAGATCGGACTTCAGTATTACAACACTAATAATAACTGCATAATAAGCAAACGTGTGCCTGGATAGACCCCAGGGAGGGCTTGAACGTTTTCAGTAAGGCAAAGCTCAGCGTAACCCTGGAAACAGAGCATGTGGCTCAGCTTGGGTTTCACAACCTTTGTCTCTCTTGAGTGCTTCCTCTAGTGTAGTACTGACATCTATGAGAATTTCCCCCAAGATACTAATACAGTTCTTAAAGCTTTCATCTTTGAGAGAGACGAGAAACTCAAGCTCCACTATTGCTTCAGATCTGAAACAAATTCGCAGTTGTTTCTGTCCATTCTTCCACTGTGCGATGACAACTCAACACTATGAGCCTGAAAGAATGTGTAGCTTTCAAGAAGCCATAACTGACAAAAGATGGCGTTGCTGGAGTTCTCAGAACAATGCACTGACCACCTCAGAGTCCAGACCTCCACATCACCGAGTGTGTTTGAGATTACTTTGCTCATGAGAAGCAGAAAATGCAACTAACTTCTAAGACTAAACTTCAGAGATGTGGAAAAACACCCCTACAGATTTCTGCAAGGGTGCAGACACAAAATATTAAAAAGAAAAAAGGATACTATATTTAGTTGTTGTTTGTTGTGTCATTTACAATTAAATATATTTTCACAGACACTTTAGTGGGCTATGAGGATAAGAATGAAATACAAAAATGATGCAGAAAATGGGCCTATTAAACAACTGAGCCATAAACTGGTTCATCTTTCAACCACTGCTAAAAATCTTCATCCATGCTAGAACAACCCACAAAAAAAGTGTCTGGAGTAGAAATAGTTTAGTTAGATCAGTTTGTTGCTGTTAATTAAGCCCCACATTAATCTTCCAAAAGGAATAAAAAAAAAATAGCTTAAGGGACAGAATACGACCAAAATTATACATCTAAACAAATAAAGATATGATTTAGCTAGCCTAATACAAAAGCAATGAAACCAAGTCACACAATCTTTTTCCTTCAACACTTTCATTTTACTAATAAATAAGTGGTATAAATAGTATACAAACACAAAATACAAATACATATTTACAAGTGGTCATTTGCAGTTGTTCATATTGGGTCTACTGGAGAGTTCATGGATCTCTAAAAGACATACAAGTAAAAAAAAAAGACAACCAAATAAATATTCAAATAAATAAATAAATACAATTACAAAATTAAATAAATTAAATTTCACAATGATGAAATGAACAAATGACAAATGCATATTTACAAGTAATCCCATTATGGTAAAACTGAGATTGAACACCAAAATCGCATTTAAGTAGCAAAAGAAACTGTCTAACTAAATTGTCTAACAGAGTCCTACTTTTCCGAGACTTATACTGTACTGGATAATAAGTAAATGGTTTGCTGCTGCATAATCTAGGTCTACTGGCCTGGCCTTTGACCCTCAGTGAGCAAGCCTAAGGCGACAGTGGCAAGGAAAAACTTCCGGAACAGCAGGAAGAAACCTTGAGAGGAACCAGACTCACTGGGGCAGCTCATCCTCCTCGAGCAGGCACAAGCGACCGTCTTTTTTTTTTTGAGTCTTTCACATCTTAAACTAGAACGAATGCGGTCAGAGAGGATTTAATAGAGTGGTAAAGCCTGTTAAACACAGACGGGCATCACTCAGCCAGCAATTGCACATAAGCTTTTCCCGCTGAAAAACTTCTGCATAAATGATTTATAATTTTCTTGTGTTTTCTCGATGACTTTTTTGGGCAGGTTTTCATTGTTGCCCTGGTGTTTCCAGGATCCACCTGTAACCATGGGATGATGATGATGGAAGTCATCCCAAGATTTCAGTAAGTGAATCAGCACAAAGTTGTGGAGAAACATCTCAGGGTTCCTGATGACCTCGGAGAACAGAACGGCCCCAATGGCTATAGCGTCCTCTGGGCTCTGTACACAGCATTCGACTTTGCTGTGGTTCCCATAGATGAAATTGTACAGCATTTCGGCGTATTTCTTGTTAAACCTATTTGTTGGGCTTATTTTTGCATAAGACAGGTTCCTATCATTAAACCTCATGGTCTGAAGATGCCCATCAGTGTACTTATACTGCGGAATGACATACCAGTCTTTATTCTGCAATCTGAGCACAAATTTCCCAATCTGTAATAAATAGTCTTCTTGCTGTTCTTTTTGTTTTCTATGCATGAAGTAATAAACAGTTCTGGCATACTGCTGAAAGCCGCCATTTTTGAAGATGGTCATGCTTGAACCGGACTGTAGAGTTACAGCTTCCGTAATGTCTTCCGTAATGTCATCTTGTGTGCTCTCATGTCCAAGGTTAGCAAGTCTCCTGATTTCTTGTATGGCTTGATCTTTGTCCCATGAAATACACACTTCATTTCCATCTGGCAGTGTGAACATGTTTGTTGTATTGCTGACGTCTTTGGCGTCGGAGGCATGAAGATTGAGTCTGTCTGATTTCACTGAAAGAGTGAAAGTATCTTCCAGCTTAGGAGGCCAAAATTTCCCCTCAATCAGCTCACAGGCGTTGAGTGACAAACACATTGGCTGCTTGCCTTCATTCTTCTCTGGACTGGTCTGTGTAATTGGGAATAATTTTAAAAATATGAGAAAAACATGAAGGTGTAAGTGTTGCTGGTTCTGCTCTAGACCACAGGATCCTGTAAAACATTTCAAAGGATGGTTCTAGGAGAACTGTTTCTGTAAATAAGACATGTCTTTGTCAAACATGGTTCTTTGGGAAACCATAGGTGGTTCTTTCATCATACAAAGAAACACTAGGGGCTACTTTTTTTTAAAGGAGTGTGTAGTGATTGCTTTTTTCTAACCTTGTCTGATGAAACAGGATCTTCAGCTTCATCATCACTGTCCACAGAATTGGCAAAATTGAAACATTTCATTAGTTTAGGCAACTTTATTCTGGCCAGAATATGCTGATATCACACACCCTACGTAATGAACTGTATATAAAAGAAAATCAATGGTAAATAAAGCTATTTTTAAAAAATGGATATTAGTAATATGAACTATCTGTTCAGTGTGCCTCATTTGTCAGTTCAGAGGCCTGTCATCATTAGGAATATACAAGTTTGACACACATGAAACGTTACCCATACGAAAAAATATACATTAATTTATACTTGTTATTATATTTTTTAAATTGTATTTAGTTTTAACAAAACTTACAGATATAAGTCAATATACATGAGCCGAATGAACGGTACTGACTGTTCTGCATTGTACTTTGCATTAACCATGTACGTATGCAGTAAGACACTCACACAAAATGCATTTCAAATAAACAAGATATCAAATCATCACTGCATTTTCAAGTGTATTAATACCTACAGCACTTGCTTTTGCCATGTTAAAGGTTATTTTGCTAATATTTAAGAACAAGGTACTGGGATACAAATTCATTTCACAAGGTATTCCAAACAGTAAAGTATATACAGTAAAGCATTAGACAGTATTTTGGCTATTTTCATTTATTTCAAATGTGCTTGATAAATACATTTACATGCCTTGAATTTTGTATGGTACATTTCTATGTGTAATGTTTCCCCATACACTTTAAAATAAATGTATTTTAAATTATATTGGGGCAATATGTCAATATATTCCAAAATACATTCTGGTGTTTGGAATGTATTTCAGCATGGACTGCAATGTATTCGGAATTTTAAATGTTACACAATGTTATATTTTAAATACATAAATAATATATATATATATATTCTTTCCATACCAGCAGTTTCAAAAAAGTTGGGACAGAATGTGAAATGCAAATAAAAACAGAAAACAGGAAGATGTGATATAAAATCCACTTTGACCTGTACTGAACAGAGACAAAATATTTGTTTTTATATATGTTTAATATTTTTTTTTACTTTAAATATATAAAAGACTAGATGTATAAATATATTATACATTATTACATATAATTTAAAGACATATTCTAGGGTTAGGGTTAGACTAGGGACATAGTGAAATCACTGCACTATTAAGACTTCTCTGGGCTCGAGCTTGTCTTAAATCCTGTGTGTCAATCACAAGGCCAAAAGTCAAGGCCATGGCACAATTCTATTCGGCCCACAAAATTATGATTTTTTTTTATCAATATTAGCCCATCAGCTCATGCAGCTAATATAGTCTATTATTATTTTATATGAAACAATTTCAATTCAAAAATTATTTTTAAATAAGTTTTTGATTATAACAACGCTAAGCCACTTCGGCGTGTTGTTGAAACATCAAATATCATGTTCTGTACTCTGTTCAATTTAATAGAAGCCAAACAGAATTTACTAATCACTGCATTCTGTTTTTATTAGATTTTACATACTGTCACAACGTTTTTGGAATTCAGGCTAGGATATTTACCTGGTTCTCTTCCTCTTATGTGTATCAGGTACATCAGGTGTATCAAGTGAACTCTTCAATAATGGTCTCTTCTCATTGCAATTCCTGAACAAAAGTCAACAAAGCACAAATTTATTATTTATTTGTGCCATTGCTTCAGGTTTAAAATTAATAAGAAATTATTGTGCTTTCTAATGTCATTATTATGTCAAAACATATGTCTGTATGCGTACAAAAAAGGATGTAAACTCACTCTGAAAATGCCTGAGCAGAGGAAGACTTGAACCTCTTGTGGCGATTCTGTCCATGTGCTGCTAAAGAAAAACCATAATGAATGTAATGTAATGAAACTATTCACTCTGACACCAGAGAAGCAAAATCCTTCAGAAAACAGGAACACTAATACTGAAAAGCACAAAGCAAAAACTGTATTTTGATATAACCGCTCATCCGCACTTTTTATCATCGCTGATATCACATTATGAAATGAAGCTTCAGGTTCAGTACTGTGCAAAAGTCTTAGGCGAGGGGTGGGAAACTGAGGGCTGGAGTCCAGCACAGTTTGTTGATTTTTCTGCTTTGGCACTTCAACTAAATCTGCCAATTAACTGAGGAGTTGAATCAGGTGTGTTTGAGCAGGAAAATCACCACATTATGCAGGAATCCAGTCCTCCAGGACGGGTCTTAGGCTATATGAGAGAATGATACGTAAGGTTTTCCGGATTAGTAAATGTTTGTTTGTTTACAAAAACACTAACATTAGACCAAAAAACTAAACAAATAAAACAATATAATTCCAAAGTTCTCCTCAAGAAAGTTTGTATTGAATCTAATATTATTTACTGTTCAATACCCTTCAATACTTGTCTCAACTAATCAATCCTTTATTAACTTTGAACAAATCCATACAATGGCTGGACTGCAGTGAAAAGTCAGGAACCGAAGGTGTGTTCCTCTAAATGTATTACTCTATTTTAGATATTAAGTATCTAAACTATCTAAAAGTAACTACCGAAATAAATAGTTCTAAAGAATTTTCATGGTTGCCTAAGGGTTTAGTGACTGTGGGACTGTAAGCGAAAGACAGGAATGGGGCCCTGAGGTTGCACATTTTTAGTGGCATGACCATCTACGCTACAAAAAAATGATGACCATCCAAATAATGCCTGCTCTGTGGTGGTTCTGTGGGGGCCCAGACCTTTAAAGAACAGAGTAAAAGGGGGCTAACAAAGTGTACAGAGAAACAGATGGACTACAGTCTGTAATTGTAGAACTACAAAGTGCTCCTATATGATAAGTGTCAGCTGATAATGCTGCTTACCTTTGCCTAATGCAAACACCACTCCTGACTTTTGCACAGCACTGTAGTTGCATGTACAGGTGCAAGTCCTGTTAAAACACTACTTCACACATGGGTCTTACTAGAATGTCTGAGGACAGCTGTGAGAAATTTTGGGGTAAATGATGTTGGGAATGTAGACGTATTAGGCTGGGAACACACTGAGTGTGAAATTTCTAAACCAATCAACACTTTGAATGGAGCTCAAAGTAGAGCCTGATGCTGCACTCGTCAACATTTTTTGACAGACAATAAGCCCGTCATTTGCCCACTGATTTAACGTAAGTTATCATCACTGAAAAATCCCCCCAAAAAACTCCAATTAACCATGCAAATGTGTGTCGCTTATGTGGAGAACACACTGCATGCAGTACAAACAACTATTACCTACTTGCAAGAGAAAATCAGTTCCAACTGATTAGCCAGCAATAGTTTCGTTAGCTAGCTTGTTTTGCTCGTGCTATTAACTAGATTAATACAGACATTTGGGGGTGGGTTTTTCGAGGGGATGTAGCCTTGTTTGCAGTGGATGTCATCACAGTCCAGTACCAAAGTTTAACAGGTTGTCCCCAGATGAGTGTTCTCATACTGAGATCATGTCTGGCTCTATGAAAATAGATGAACGGATCTAATTTATCTAATAAAACAGGTAACGGTACCAACCTCGTGTGCGACTTGGCCTTCGGGGGTCCTCATCAGAGAGACCAGTCTTGAGGCAAGCTCCATAAAGGGTGTCATCTCTTGGATGCACATTCTGTATAGGAGCCTGACTTTCCTGTAAATTTGTGTACCATTGGAGGGCAATGATTGTTAAAACTGCATTAGTCTTTGCATAGATGACATTACAAATTTCTAATGTACTTGTTTATGCTAATAAATGCTTCCTCTCTAAATTTATCTTAACATTATAACTATACCAAACCTTTAACTTTTTTAAGTTGAAGTTTTAAAGTTAATTTCATTGCAGTTACTGGCAGTAATTTTATTTTATGTACTGCTCAACATTACTACTAATAATTCTACACAATTCAAAATAAAAAAAAATTGTTTCTCTGACTAACTTGCTAATAAGAATTTCTTACTACTCATTAAGCTGTGCTGAAAAGGGATTAAAAAAGACATTACCTTCTTCCATTAACAAATCCTTCTGTGCAATTAGATGATTACAGTATGGAAACCTATCAGTGAAAGTAGCGAGTGGAACTTACTTTCAATCTCCCACCACAAGAGGATGATGCGGAGATATTAGTGGCGTCTGCAAGAACCAGGAGCTCCTTTTCGTCACTGGTACTGGTGAATTTTTAAGAAAATGTCAGTCCAGTGTGTTGATTCACCAGCTAGATATTGATATGATACTTCAGATTCCATGAACTGCTGATCCAAAGATCAGAAATGGAAGCAGGACAAGGAAATTGGAAGCTACTATCCAAATTCCACAAGGTAAGAAATATTCGTGTTGAAATATACTGGGCCAAAAATGTGTAATCAACCCAGTATACTCAGAAATCAGAAAAGGAAGCAGGTCAAGAAAATGCGATGAAAATGAAAATGAAGGCTGTCCAAATTCCACATGATGAACATGGTCGAAGAACCAAGTTCAGAATATTTTTCAAACGCATTATGTTGAATACATTTGAAGAAACAAAGCGCAACTAAGTTCTCGAAAATCCTGAGACAAATGCCTTTGGTTGTAGGATGTGTCTTCACTTTTTCTACAAAGAAAAGGTTTTTCAAGCTTTTACAATTTCTCAACTTAGGTCTTGCTGGAACCTTTAAGGTCTGCTCAGGCTCATACTCCCTCCTTGGCCTTGGTCTCGATCCTTCTTTATCTCTTTATCTTAAGGGATGCTACACTATAGAGGTAGCATGTTTGTAGACAGAACCCATTCCTTAGGCTTCCTGTGATAGACTCCACAAATGCTGAGATGGGTACTAAGCCAATCCACAACAAAACATTTTGGCATTTATGCAAGTTTAAGACTCCCTTTGTTGAACTGTATTTCTTTGTCTGATGTATAGATCGTTGCACAGTTAAGCTGCATCCAGATATTTAACTGCTCTTGGTTTGGCAGACCATTTCTTGAGGTAAGGCCCCGAGGTAAGGCCTCAAGAAATAGGGCCTTCAAAAGGTAGGGCCTTTTTTAATCCATGACTGAAGAATCCTTAACCTGGCACCAATAAGCAGTCCCAAAATGTTCTAGTAATCGTTTATTCCTGGAGAGGGTTATGCTGATACAATCTCCTGAGTTCTTTCATCTCGCTATTGGAAACGTGTTGGAACTCATTCAAAATCATCCTAGAATTCTCAAGATTTTTGATTACGAATGAGGAACATGTGCTGTTTTGTTTCCTAAATGTAATAATTCTTCCATCTTGTCCTAATCCTAGGAAACCCCTGGCTCGTCATCCTTCTTCAACAGATACGACCTGGATCACTCCTTCAAGATCATTCTGCTTGGGCTGAGATTGATCACAAAATATAGACCACAAAACCTCTGTCCAAAATCTTCAACTCTTCACCTGTCCTTGCTCCCATGTCTCAATAGTCCACAAAGTCATGGTAGGTTTCCATCAACACTGGTAGAAACACCTTTACAGCCACAGCAAACCACTTGCTACTTAAAGCTTCTTCCTTTCCTGTTTCACAAGCTGGTTTCTGAGACAGATACAACAATACCTACCACTTTCATACCTGTGAAATGGAAATACTTACATGGACGTTTTACACCAATCACCCACAAACACAGGGACAAGTATTTATACAGCCTTTATTTGTATCCTTTGGTTGATACATGCCAAATGATCCTTTTCTTCCTACAAGGACTTCTAGGGATGAAACCAGAACACCCTTAACCTGATCCTGACGGCATAGTTCAGTAACTGGGTAGAAATCTTCATAGTCCCTTAATGATTCCGGAAAGGACAGCAATATCACTCATATACAATCCATAAAGTTATACAATACTATATCTTCACGTTTCACTGCCAACAAGTTTCAGATGTACCAAGGTGGTTTTGTTGCTGGGCTATTCTTCTAATCAGCTTCTTGCAGACTTATCCCATTCTTTCTATACCATCAATGGAATTTATGGCCTGATTCTTCCTGATCGACATGGGAGAGCCTATCTGCACCAGCCATTAACTTCACTGCTGAAGGTGATCATCCATTCCATACCACATTTCATCTCTATTGCCCAAAACGGTGTCCTTATGTAAAGGCACCATGATGACCTTCTGCTTCTTCAACTTTAACAAGCTTTTGCTTGGATAAATCACATGTGGAACAGTGACGAGCAGATTAGCAGAAACATCCAGAAAGTAGTTTTAGAGAGTCCTTGAGTTTTTGAAGAACAGATTAGTTTGTGCACATTGAGGAACAGGCGAGGAACTCACTCTGATGCATTCTTTTTCCCGCGCTGAGATGCGGCGCTCCTCTTATGATTCCTCGATCCAGCTGCAAGCGCACAGTTGAGTTTGTTTGGATAGTGATAGCATCATTTGATAAACTTCTTTATGACTTTTACAGTTGCTATTCAATGAGTTAGGCCCAACAGGTGACAGTTCTTAACCTTCCAAAGGGATAAGGATAGGAGGCTAGATCAGGCAATATGCACTACAGAGCCAAAAGTAGGTGGACACCCGAACATCACATCCACATGTGTATGTTAAACATTTCATTCCAAAAGCATGGGCATTAACATGGAGCTGGTTCCCCTTGGGTACTATAATAGCCTCCACTCTTTTGGGAAGGCCTTACACTACAATTTCCAATCAGCGACAGGTTCTGCCTGGCTCATAGTTGGCGTTCCAGTTTGTTGGCACTGTGTACACCATTCCAGCGGACACTTGCCATTGCGCAGTGTGATCATAGGCTTGTGTAAGGCTGCTCGGCCATGGAATCTCAATCCATGAAGCTCCTGTCCAATCGTTGTTGTACTGATGCTGCTTCTAGAGGCAGTCTGGAACTTCCGGAGCATTAGTGAGGTTCTGCACTGAAGTTGGCCGATAATGCCTGGCTCACAGTTGGCGTTCCAGTTTGTTGGCAC
>JAILXH010219440.1:0-10787 GCA_023558415.1 Piaractus mesopotamicus
ATATATATATATATATACAACCATGAACACTCAAAGAACCATTTGTCTGCTTAAAGTGTTCTGTGCATAGTGAAAAGGTTCTTAAGATTGATGAAGGATGTGTTGTATATGGTTCTGTACAGAACATTTTTGGAAATGGTTCTATATAGCACCAAAAAGGGTTCTATTGTTACAGGCTTGACATCATAACAATAGAATTACCCTTTCAAAAAGGTTCTATAAAGAACCATATACCACACATTCACAACCAGTCTGAAGAATGATTTCACCACGCACAGAACCCTGTAAGCATGCAAATGGTTCTTTGAATGTTCATGGTTCTACATATAATCATTGTCTCTTGTGTATGGGCCTTTTTACAATAATGAAAAACTGGTTTATCAAGTTTTTAACACCTCTTATTGCTGACGTTATATTTTATTGTTCAAAGTTACCACATTATGAAAAGTGATGATTTCTAATCTGTGTTTTATATTGTTTGGGGGGGGGGTCATCTGATCAAGAGAAATGAACCTTATAGAACCCAACCACCCTACAAGCTTTATTTCCAGTGTGAGGGTGAGCCTCATCTCATTGAAACAGACCTTGAATAATGGTGGATATAAAATACGGTTATTATACTCACTAAGCAAGAGGGAACAGTCTGAGAGCAAAGGGGCAGCCCTCCTGGGCTCTAACGGTGCATGTGGCTGCTACTAAAGCAGAAAACTTTTCTGGGCATGTTCTTAACTGACTAGGTTAAATATACATCCTCTGAAAGCATTTCACAAAAAAAAAAAACCTGAAACAAGCAGACATCAACAGGTAACGTACTCAAAATGTGGTGACATCTATGGGTCAGCTGCAAAAGGGCCACTAGTAAGTGCCAAAATTGACGGTTCTATTTTTGTCCAAGTACTTTTGGTCCTTTAAAATGGAGGAACTGTGCCTAAATAGGACAGTGATTCCTGTATTTACCCAATACAAATGTAAATACCCTTAAATTAAAGCTGACATTTTGCCTTTAACCATGGGCTTTAAAATGTGCAGGACTAACAGAGCAAAACAATGAAAACTTTCACTCTCTAACTGCTTATGAACCTCTCAGTATGCAAGCATGCAATTTTTAGAGGTAGTTTTGAAACGTTCCAGATTAACCAATTAATATGATTTGAGCTGCATCAATAAAGGACAAGCTAATGCTATGTAGCAGTATGCCCTCTGAAAAGAATGCTTTAGTTTGTGATGCTACGGAGAGACTGAATTATATTAAACCCGAATAGTATGCACAATAGCACATATCCTTGTAAGACCTTCTTTGTATGCGGTGAATTGTGTCTCATACTTTATCTCCAGACCTTTTATTGAATTATTTCATATTTATTTTGCGATGGGTTGAGGGCTCTATAGCATGCTTCTATTGTTGCATTCTTGTGCCTGTTTTATTTAAATACTATTATTAAAACCCCAGGGTCATTGAAGTGCCGTCTGTGGAGGGCAAAACCAGAATTGGATTCAGCTGCTCCACAAATGAAATTAGATTTCATTTAATAATTTATTCATGTCTTCTGTGTAGGAGAGCAACCTTCGGGGAGCCCAGGTGATGATTACCAACGAGCAACTCTCATTAGCATTCAGAAATATGCATAATCCCTCTAAAGGAAAATGATGCACAAACAGCAGCAGGGATCTGCTGGAATAATGAAGAGAAAGAGTGGAGCGGAACGAATGATCCGAGGCCACTGCGTTAGCCTTGGGAGGATGTGGTGTGGAGTCGCCGTGGAGAGCTCATGTTGTTTAGAGAAGTGCAGATGTGTGTCCAGGAGTGGAGGGCCCTTGAGAGAGGGTCCTTCAGGTTCCTCTCACTGGGAATAGAACACCTCTCAGGCTGTATGCTCAGGTGATTGGCATTTTAAAAACTCACTGTATCTAAACATACCCTGCTAGTTGGCTTGTCTTCATCTGGTGAGAATCTCTTTAAAGGACATAATCCCATTGAAAATAGTACTGGATGGTACTGTAATGTCATTGATTTGCCATCCTCTTCCTTTTTAATTTTTAGCATAGGCACTATCCTTAAACACCAACCTACTGTCTCTAAACATAGCCTACTGGTTGGCTAGTCTCCATTTGGAAATGACAATTCATGGCTACGAGATCTGGGAAGGACTCAAGACTGTTTTGAGATCCCATTGAGAATAACTTTGGATGGTATAATGCTATGACTGCTTTTTTTTTTATTTTTTTTAGCATAGGCTGCTAATTAGCTCGTCTCCATCTAGATCTGATTCATGGATAGAAGGTGTTTTTGAAGGACACAATTCCGTTGAGAATAGTGTTGGATGGTACTGTAGTGTCATCGATTTACCATCCTCCTCCTTTTTTTAGCATAGGTAGTGTCCTTAAACAAAAACCTACTGTACCTAAACATAGCCTACTAGTTGGCTCATCTCCTTCTGGAAAAGAGATGGCTAGATATTTGAGGGATGCAAGACTGTTTTGAGATCCCATTGAGAATAACTTTGGACAGTACTGTACATTCATTGCTTTGCCACACTACTTCTGTTTTTAAATTTAGCAAACATACTTTCTTTAAACAACAACCTACTGTATCTAAACATAGCCTGCTAATTAGCTAGTCTACATCTGACTATGATGATTCAAGGGTTGAAGGTCTTCAGAAAGGCTCTTCTGAGTCTCTTTGAGGTCCCATTGAGAATCACTAAGGTAGGTATATACACTCACAGAGCACTTTATTAGATATACCTTCCTTGTATCTACATTTATTGCCCATTTTATGAGCTCCACTTATCATATAGGTGCACTTTTTAGTATTATAATTACAGACTGTAATCTGTATGTTTCTCTGCATACTTTGTTAGCCCCCTTTCTCCCTGTTCTTCAGTGGTCAGGACCCCCACCGGACCAACACAGAGCAGGTATTGTTTGGGTGGCGTGTTAGCGCATGTTGCTCTGGTGCGAGTAGATCAGACGCAGCAGTGCTGCTAGAGTTTTAAATGCTGTCTCCACTCACTGTCCACTCTATTAGACACTCTTACTTGGTTGTGTTATCTTGTAGATATAAAATTTGTGTTGGTCATCCTCTAGTTCTTCATCAGTGCTCACAGGACACTGTTGGCTGGATATTTTTGGTTGGTGGACTATTGTGTGTTTAAAAACCTTAGCAGCACTTCTGTGTCTGATCCACTCAGACCAGCGCGACACACACTAACACACCACCACCACATCAGTGTCACTGCAGTGCTAAGAATGATCCATGGCTCTTTGGCTACGACCATTCAGTACTTGGTTTTTGAGGGATATAAGTCTTCTTTGAGAGCCAATAAGGAAACATTTTATAGGTTAAATTCTCAAAATGTCTATTAGTCCATTTATCATTCATCATTCCCACAACTGTAAAGCGCAGGTGCTGTTTTCAAATTATATGCTTTTTAGTTTGTTTGTTTCAATCACAGCAACAAAGATAGTTTCCTTAAATAAAACAGAAATGTGTTGGTCTTGTCTGTTGCTGTTTCAACCTAACAAAATGTGATGGGGCTCTTCGTCAACCCGAGCCATCTGCAGTCCAAATGAACAACAGCCAAAAGCGTAATCAAGCACTTATTACTCTCACTACTGTAGACAAGGCTTCATAACCCTATTGTGCCATTGTGCAGCCATGGGGCATTGTTCTTGTGACTGGACCATGCATTCCAGGCATAAGGCTTAAGGTTTTTTTGCAGTGAGTTAGGGAATAGTGTTCTAAACACTTGTATTCAAATACTGTTGTCAGTCTTTGATGTTCCTTTGCTTAGCAGGGATAGCTGCTTAGTGACAAACAGCCCGCAGATGGGGGAAGGCCTGTAATATAAGCAGCTTATTCAGCATCGTTCCTCCCAAGATAAAGTGCTTTTGCTCCAGCAAAATAGCTGGAATATCAAGTGTTTCAGAGAATCGTGGACTCACTCTGTTCTGCATATTTTTCTAGGCTCACTCACTTTTTTTATTTATGTGGTGGAGAGTGCACTTACTAAACAGTGCTGCATTCATGCTTTTTTTTAAAGCAATATCTTCAAGAAGGTCCACAAATAGGCAAGAAGGTTGTTGACATTTATTGATTGATTTATTTATTTTGGTTAGGTCACTAACAAAGACACCTTTAAGGTTCTTGTGGTTTTATTGGTATTTGACAACAATTAACATACACAGTAGGTAGACGTCATACATGCCTTTGTCCTGTGTGAAGCTCATTGTTCCACACATGAATTTGCTGAAATGGATGGGCTTTTTGCTGACACGCTGAACAAGTAATTGGATCTGGAGGTCTGTAATTGCTTTTATTTCTTGCATCCACTGTGAGACAGTTGAAGATCGAACAATGTGAAAACAGAAGACACTGGGCAACATTGTTTTAGAAGAAAACCATTTTTAAAAGCATGTTATGCTAAAGTATTTGCAACAGTTTAATTCCACAGATTTTTTTTTCTGTGTAATTAAATTATGAAGAAATTATGAAGCGAAGTCATTCAGAGTGGCTTCGTTCTGGAGAATCTGGAGAGTCAGAATCGTTCACCGTGGTGATAATAGGAACCAGACGTCCAATGCAATGTGTTTAATGCCCCTAAAAGCTCCCTCACAGAAAGCTATTATATGATATAATTGTATGAATACACTGCCTGATGCCTGAAACACTTTATTACAATAGTTTTACAAAAAGCTTTTGGCCTAAAATTGATGGATTTCTCCCAATTTAGAGCTATTTTAGCATGATCAGCATGTGAAACTCAGAAGGCATATGCAGGTTCACTGGTCATTTTGAATAGTACATAAAATGCCCATATTTGCATTGTAGATATCGTGACTGGTTTTCATCACCACCGCTGTAAAGAAGTCAGTAAATTTCTCTGCAATGCATCATTTTACATCAAACCAATCAGAATGGCTTTGTTTACTAATTATTAATTTAAAGAAGCATTCTGGCCTAAAACTAGTACATAATTAATAATTTGTCATGTTATCTAATACTCTGTAGTGCAGCACTGCATCCCTCAGCCTTATCGGTTTGACAGGATTCATGACTTTGTATACTTCTTGCATTTCATCTATTTGTGTTCTCTCACTACAACAGCAAATTTGTGTTACAACCTTTGGGAATCCTCCTGAAGCAATAAAGAAATGTGTTAGTGATTAGAGGATAATCAATACAGGTGTTCTATTTGGCTTCCTAGCAGTAACGTTAGCTACCTAGCTTCCTTCTGCATTAGTCAGCTAGTGGGCCTTCATGGATCTGCCCCAAAGCTCTTGTGGTTCCTCTCCCCCTTCAAGATGCATCATCTGAATAGGGTTTAGTCTTTAAGCCAGAAAATTTCACCCTCAAGACCACTGTTGCACCCCTGTAGGATGCAAATAGGTGTGCTAATAACAAACGCAGCAATGGTCACCTTTTTAATTTTGTCCAGTGTGCCCCTTTAACTACGTAGAAATTTGGAGAGTTTAAAATAATGTCATCCTTTAATTCCTTTGGTACTCTGTAGATGGATGTTTGGTGTAATGTCTGTGAAAACTTGTTTCACTGGGATAATGCATATGTGTATTCTTCATCTCTATATGGATAAGAAACGACTTTCTCTGCTTGAGGTCGTTGACAATGTGGATCAGAATGAGGACAAAAAAAGGACTTGCTACTTTGTCAGCACTGTCGCATAACACTACTGCGCTTCATATCTGCTCTGGATCGTAGCGTGTTGAAGAACATAGAGCATTCAGGGTCCCTGACCCACTTTCCCCTGCCACGCTTCAACACACGTCATCCAGGCCGATGGAGATGTGGGTGAAAGGCAGGACAGCCTGTGAGGGCATTACATCGTGAGGGGTGACACGGTGCAGTGAACTGAAGATCAGCTCAGAAGAGGCAGGTTGGATGTAAACAAGCCTGAAGACCAGGAGGATTTCACAAAACAAGGTCTCTCAGCAGGCTGGATGATTTAAGTTATAAATGAGGACTTTCCCATAGGAATGACCCTGACCTCTGCTCCTTTTGTACATACTGTTAGAAATGATTCGTGGTACTTGAAAAGATCTTAAATGTCTAATATTTCTTAGTATGAGATCTGAGACACAAGTCATTTTATCAAGTGAAAAATTATGTTACTGCACTGGCAAATTTGCTTGTTTTAAGGGGAACTCCACCGATTTTGTAAAATTACTTAATCATCCAATGTTCAGATGTAAACAAGACAATTCAGAGTGGTTTGGTGTGTGCCTTTACAGAGAAATTGGTGACACTTTATTTGGAGTGGTCTTTTGTAGATGATTAATAAACTCTTAACAGAGTATCAGTAACATATCAACAACATATCAGTGAAGTAGCAGTAGTGAAGCATCTGAATACAATGAAGTAAATAACTTGGTGTTCTGTTGAGACATTACTTACATTAAGGAGATGTATTGTTAATATGTTACGTTCATTACGCAAAACCTAACCCTGGCTTTAATCCTAACCCTAACCTTAACCTCAACCCAAAACCTAACCTTAACCCCCATTTGTTTTTGACATGTTACTAAGGGTCCGTTGAATTTTTGTTTCATCTAAAAAGGACCACTCAAAATAAAGTGTCACTGAGTATTTACCAAGTCACAATTGTTCATCATTGTAGTACTAGGAACCAGACATCATTATGTCTACACTACAAACATTAATATTTTATCTGCTATCCAAAATGGCCAGTAAACTTACGCACAAATAAATGGAGAAAATACAGTGCAGTGCGTTTTTTTTCGCTTGCCATTACAAGTACCAGAAATCCTGAAGTTGTGGCCAATTGTTTTGAAGCTAGACACAAACACCAAAAGTCTAACAACTCTACAAACTTAAGAGGTAAAACTGCTGTCCTCTCTGTTGTATTTCACACCACAGAAACTGAAACCAAGGTAAGAAACTTTTGTGAGTAAAATAAATTAGTTGTCGTTAGCCGCCATTCATATTTCACTGTTAGCTGTTAGCTTACAGACTGTCTAAAGTAGGCCATGCAATAAAATAACTATCTACCTCGCTATCCCACCCCATAAACTGGTAAGCAGAGTAGCGAGTAGTATCAATTTCTGGTTCAAGTTGATATGGCTCTACAATATTTTGGAAACAGACCTCCTCAAGTTCTGCGAATACTCTGCCATCTTCCAAAATAGGTAAGAAAACTGTAAAACTGTAAATAAACGGCTGTAGCTACAGGCTAGTAACAACAAAAACACATTAGCTTGCGCACATTTGTCTCAGTTGAGAATGTGGTTTGGAGAAGAAACATGGAAGTAATCCTAGAGTAATAGTTTATACTAGAAATACGTTTTAGGCCACAACTTTGTAATAAAACAATCACAAAACAATGTCTCAGGTATCAAGCAACACATTCATAACCATTTTGTGTAACAACTTCAGACGTCTGGTTCCTAGTACTGTACTGTACTTGGTGAATTTCTCCAGAAAGGTGCATTTCACACCAAACCACTCTGAATGATTTTGTTTCCCTTTAATGCTTAAAGGAAGTAAAATGATTTATACTTTATATGAACACTTAGACAGAATACAAGGTGTCCTGTGAAATGCTTTACAAACTGACTGGAACAAAAAGATATTCAGATTAATCTGGCACATACTGAAGTACTGAAAAAGCAGAGCTGAACCTGATATTACGTCAGTTTTACGGTTCTATCCGTAACGCAAAAGGAACTACTTTTTTGGCAGAAGGAATCGTCAGTATTAAAGCCTTTTTGATTCAATGTTCATAGCTTTTTTTTTCAATATTTTGCAGAAGTGTAAGTAACAGAGCACTCAAGGTCATGTGCTATTGCGAATATCATCACGTCAATGACAATCTACAGCACGGCCGAGATGTTATTGCACTCCTTCTCGTGTTCTATTGCCTAATTTTGTAATGGCTTCACATGGCTCACCCTGTCAGATTTGCTTTATAAAACAGTTTATAAAAACAGTTTAGCTCCTTGTTGATTGTCCATAACACAGCCTTATGCAAAAGTGTCAGCACCCCTCATCAAATTACATTTTCTAAATGCAAATAAATGAACACATACTCTATGGGGAGCATACTGAAATATGACATATCCTTCAAAGTTTAGTACACAATGTCTGTTCATGTGCTGAATTTAACATAGTGGAGAAAATAAAACATAAAACGAAACATCTGACCAAACTTTTGCGCAAGACTGTACTTTATCATGTTATACAGATGATGGATATTGATTTGGCTGTTATAATGTGAAGCATTCAAAGCCATATATGAAGTATTCCAATTGTGTCAAAAACTGAGCAGTTACACGAGAAAGCAGAGGATAGAGCCTCTCTAACTCCAACAACACTGCCTCCTTTCTGCACTATGAAAAGTTCCCTCTCTTCCCTGCTCCTCTTCTTTTCCTCTGTAAGAATTGATAGTACCTCTGTTTAAGCCACACACAGCCTGGCGTTCATGTGTGAGTCAGCCCACTTCACAGGCTGAGGATGGCTTATCTGCTGTGGTTTATGCGTGCATGTGCGCGTGTGCTATAATAAGAACTCATCCCGCCCCTCTTTTTCTCCCGCTCCTCTGTCGAGTTCCTCTTTCCTGTGAGAAGGAGGAAGTGACCTACATAGCTGCTGATGTCTTTGTCTGAGTGCTGCGCTGGATGTACGGGGAGGAGGAGTGGAGATGAATAATGCAGGGCCTCCTTCGCACAACATCACTGCCTTCAATAAAATGATCAGACTTAATGAGACTTAATGACAGTGAAGCACTCAGGGAATCAATGGCTGAGACAGGCAGGAAATGTTTCCTTAGGGTTCTGCTAAGGTTGCCAGAGGTGTTTGCTGAGGCTTTGAACAGCAGATAAAAGCCAGATTTAACATCAAAGTATCATTTTTGGAGGAAATAAAAGTGAATATGTGAGACACAGAAATTCCTGCTTTGTATCTGAAAGGGACGCCAGTCGTGTGATAGCTGAGGCGTTTCTAGAGAATGGAGCAGAAACGCTGTCCTTTGAAGACTGAGTAAGTGCCACCTTTCTGTAGACCTGAAATTGCACCAAATCTTCATGAGAGACACCTAACTGAGTTTCTTTGCATAACTTTTTTGGCACTTGTTTTGTTTCAAATGTCACATCTTCTCCTTAAATTGTCACTAATTGTGTTGATTCTAATCTGAATGTAATTTGTTATTACATTTTTTGGCAATTATTTTTTTTTAAATGTCTCATATTTTCTTAAAATTGCCACTAATTGTGTCTAAATTGTGTTGAATCTTCAGAAAGGAGATTGAATTTAATTTATCATTACACTTTAGGCAATTATTTTGCTTTAAATGTCTCAGATTTTCTTCAAATTGAGAGTAATTGTGCCTAAATTGTGCCTAATGAATCTATATAAAGGACACTGAATTCAGTTTGTTACGACATTGCAATTACTTTGTTTAGAATGTCAGACATTTTTTTAAAATTGCGACTAATTTTGCCTGCATTGTGCCAAATCTTCATAAAAAACAATTAATCTTTTAAAGACATTTTCTCAGAACTGCCACTAATTGCGCCCAAAATTGTGCAGATTCTTCACAAAAGACTCTGAAATCAGCTTTTTAAATAGTTTTTTGCCCTTTTGTTTTCTTTTAAATGTCACACATCTCCTCAAAACTGCCTCAGTGTCAAATCTTCCTAAAGGACACTAGTATCTATGTTTTATTACATTTCAGCACTTTTTTTTAAATGGCAGGTCTTTTTAGAAAACTGTCACTAATTATATATTTGCTCTGCAAAATTTGCATCTTTGCATTCTTTTAGCTTGAAGTAAAGACCTGTAGCTATGATATCTTGTGAATGGAATGCTATTCTGACCCTGATATCTCTTTGTTTTATTGAGCGGTGCAGTGCGTATCTTACTGAGAATGCTTCTAAATGGGCCCAAACTGTCACAGATGAGCACAGCGAAAGCCAAACAGCCAACAGATGTAGTGCAGGAACAGTGGCACATATGGCAGCAAAGAGGCAGCTGCTGCAGCATAGGTGAGCCTTCTCGCTACACATGACAAATGAGCAGGCTCACTGAACATTTCATAAGCCCACACCAATTCTACACACGGCCTTACAAGTGGCCCTTTCTGACACTAGCCAGATGGACATTGATTATATGACAGAGAAGAAATATGTCTTTTTGGGTTTGATGAAAAGGGATTGGATGAGCAGTCAAATCTATCTAATTAAGAGATGATAATCTACTTTTATGGAGTTATTGGGGTAAATTGGTTTTAACACTTGGAATTATACCAAAATGATGCATTATTGCAGTAAACTTTTCTACAAAACTCTCCTTGCTTTTGTACAGTTTTTAATGTACTGTATTATTTGATTTTCAAATATTTATAGTCTTTCATATCTTGATCTTGATTGAGCAAAATTATATTTGACTGGGGTGCCCAAACCTTTGGATAAGACTGCCTGCATATTATATTGTATGTACATCACATTGAAAGCACTCGCTATCATGACCTATTTACAATAAACCAACTGAAATGTCTGGATTAACCTTAAGATCCCTCAATTCAAATTCCATTAGTCTGATTCTCAGTCAAGATTCACATGACGTCAAATTGAATTGTAAGAAATTCACAGATTCTGATTTGAACAAAGCCCTGACCTCAACATCGTGTGACTATAGGCCAAGCAAACTATAGCCATGTCCTAAAGCAGGCTAGAAATCCACCACAAGGCCACTTTCTACTCCAGTGCATCCTAAACAATAGCCTGCTCCCCAGAAACTCAGCTGCTCTTTATCC
>JAILXH010219481.1:7259-17713 GCA_023558415.1 Piaractus mesopotamicus
TTTGTGTGCACAGCAGTGTTACAAGAACACTCAGATTGGTCTGTGATGAAGAGCAGGAGAAATTCAGACTGTAGGTGGGAGACACCATAAACCAGAGGTATCCAGTCCAATTTCTGATCCTGCCTTTTATAATCACTGTGAATTTGAATTGTTGATGTAACTGATTGGCCACCTAGGCTGCTTTTCCACTGCATGGTACAGCTCGACTCTACTCGACTCTGCTAGCTTTTGGCACCAGCTACTTCGATTTCTACTGCAGATATAATACCCTATCAATGTAGCTGGTCGTCATAGCAACGAGGCATGAAACTGCTGCAATGCGAAGGAGACAAATTTTGTTCAGGAAAGGCTGATGGCAGCCAGACAAAAGACGGCTGAAAAAAATAGGAGTGTTTGGGAAATAGTAGAGTCCAGATAACAAAACGATTCTGGATGCTCAAAGGCGACGCAAGAGGGCTCACTAACCTGGTAGCTAATGTTAGCATATGTCTTTAGCGATTCTCTCCAACCAATCAGTAGTTGGAGCATTTTTACATCATCTTTCGGTATCAGCTCAGCTTGCTTGGAACCTTGATGGAGGTTTGCCTAATGGAAAACTAAAAAAGGCGAGTAGAGTCAAGTCGAACCAGTTCCTTGCAGTAGAAAAAGTGGCTTTAGTGTGTCTACCTGACCTTAATGAGTTGGATCAGGTGTGTTGAGACAGGAAAAAAGATTTTCACTAAGACTAGTGCCAAAAAACCCTGTTTTATGATATAAATTAACTATAAGCAATTACAAAATCCAGGACTAGAAATTGGAATAAAGGTCTGGTAAGTTGTATACATGTTCAAAATTAATCATGGCTTATCCCAAGGATCTTTTTTCTGTTTAATCTCACATGTAAACTTGTCCTATGTGTGTTATACTTCTAATATCCAATGTAATTGCAGAACAGGCCTCTGTCACCTTTGATTTGCTTATTAAGGATGAACTTTTAAAGTTGTTGAAAATGAGTTATGTAAATAACATTGAATTGAATGTGCACAAAAAAGGGGCAATAACAATTGCCTTAATTTATTTAAATCTGATCCTATTGTTAGCCATCATATAGTTAACATCATTCTTAAATTTAGGTGTAATCAGTCTCAGAGTGTATCCAAAATGTACATTAATATACTCATGTAGAAATCAAATTAAATAGTCCATGAATGGAAGATTCTGTCTGATGTTTATGAAAGTGTTTAAATGTGCTTAGCAGACATGAACTGGCAGACAGCTACATTGTGTTGGGTGAACGCTGTTTAAGATGTTTTTCCTTCCCATTGTTCTACAGACAGTTAACATGCCTTGGGGTGCCATATGTCCATTTCAGCTTGTGCCACAAACAGGCTGATGTTGGGTTGGTTCAGGCTGCTGTCACACTTTTGCATGCAGATCATAGCTGTAGTTCTACGTCTTATGGACTGAGGAGGAAGCTTAGCTATTAGGCTAAAAGTTCATATTTCTAAATTCAATGTGTTGTGATCAAACACAGTCCATACCAGCAGGACTGGAGCTGCATTTGTCATCCCCTTGTGATGTGACCGTGCTGGGCTGAGTAATTACGTACAAAGTAGGCTTCTGTAGGAAGCAATTGTTGGAGAGATTCATGCCCATTTTTCAATTTCACATGGAGAGCTGTAGTATATTTCTGTCTAGGAGAAATAAAGATCAATAAGAAAAACACATCAATAAGAGAAAAACATTGTCCAGCAGCCTCATTTATCAAACATTTGTACACTCAAATCCAATGTTAAAACGATTGTGCATGAAAACTTGCATTTTAAGTTATGATTTATAAAAGTGAACATGTGAAAACATGAATAGATCAATGCAAAGTTTCCAACCTGATGTATAAACTTTTCATGGCAGTGCCAGGCATTAGAATGTGCAATTTATAAACAATCCCTACATATGTTATTGATGATATGAGACCTACTCTTTCCATTGCTGTAATAACAAACTGCAATAAATGGTCTTGCAACATTCAAACGCTTTTAAGAAAATGCAAGTAATAATATTTTATTGATTTTCAAAGTGATAGTAAGTGCACATCCTCTGCAGAGAACAAACTTCTTCATATTTAGTACAGTATCCCAGCATTGCCAAATATTCTGTTCTTCTCTAGTACAATAAATAAATCATCAACAAATTGGCTTGAAATGTCTGCTAACTTTTTTAAAGTAAATATCTGCCAATACTGAAATAATTCTGATATAACTTTGAATCCCTACTTCTTGAGGACCTGGCAAATCAAGCATTTTGGAGAAAATGTATCTTTCTTGACCAGGCTGATTTGTTAGCTCTTATGATGACTTGGTCCTGAGCAGAGATCATCTTTGCAAGCACCTTAGTAAGTCTGTTCAACCAGCTAACACAAAGTCTGCAGGTAAGTAGACACCGTAACTGTAATATACTCATTTCTATGCTTTTGGAGTATTTATAGTTGAAAACATTTATGTACAAACCAGTTAAATGAAGGTCACAGTGGAACAGTTTGGTGGCATGCTCTCAATTCTACAATCATGTGTGATTTAACAATTACTCAGTGGCACATCTTAGTTGTCTGCATTTAAGCAGACTCTTATTTCTAGAAATCACTCATGCCGAAAAACTTACTTTAAGAATACAGTTAGGATTAGTTAGCCTCTGGCAGGCAGGCAAAGCTAAAGTAACTCTTTGAATCTGAAATCTAGAACTAGAAAGGTATTTGTTTTACAGAGCTAGAGTATGTGCTTATGAAAACGCATCTCATAACTCAGCATGATTCATCTTTTAAATATTCCCATGCCATCTCCTCAATCAGTGCACACTGAAAACTGTCACAACTGTTGTTGTTCCTAAACTTCTACAAAATGCCAACAGCCTGGTCATAAAAAAGTCTTGTCATGAAAAACAGAATGATATATAGAAACTCCATCTGTTCCCTGGCACTAATTAATGTTCTGGCAGCAGGGGCACATTGAGAACCTACTGTGACATTGCATTAGGTACCTTCGGCAAAGAAAAAAAAAATTTACATCTGGTTTACACTGTTGTCCTGCCAGGCTCTTTGTTCTTTTTTCTGCTTTTGACATGAAGAAACATGGCATACTTAATCTGTGCTGCACTTGCTTATAGTGCACAGCTTGACCAGTGTCTCACAAATGACTGGTCTGCTTAAAAAAGAAGAGCCACCTTAATTGATAAATTGAAATCACAGCAAATAATGCTTAAGTACATTTTCAAATGACCAATAAAATACACAAAACAAGCATCATTAACATGATGATCTGATCATGTTCTGAGAACACTAAGTAGACAATAAGAAGCAGTTTTTCATGATTAATTATAGTTTAATGTTTAATCTTCATGAAGTCTTTTCACACTGAGTTGATTTTTACAGAAAAGCCAAATGTATTTTTAGCCCATTTGAGAATGCCAGAAGAAGATATAGAGGAAGAAACTGATTTGTTGAGTAGTAACAGCAACAAAGTTACCATTTTGCATTTAGCTAATGCCACTCAAAGACACATACACTCAGTAGCAGCACATTCTACTAAAAAGTTACAAACAACACGAGGTGTTCCACAGACACCGATTACCACTGTGAGTGTGTGTGAATGTGATGAAGCTCGACGGTCTACTTCAGCTCAGACTCCAAGCATTAAAAGGCGTAAACAAACCATGAGCATCCATTAGCTCTTATCTGAGAGTCTGAAAGACAACATTAGTGTTAATGTGTATGCTTTCAACTTGATGTGCAGTTTTCTTTTTTGGGGGTAGATGCTAAAACTTGGACTCTGTGTATAAAGGTCATTAGGCTTTGTCGTCACCTCTAACGCAAATGGGAACTGTCTTAGATATACTGAATAGGTAACTGCAATATACCTGTGGTTTTAAAAAAATCTATAAAAAATATATATTTATAGAATTTTTTTTTTCCTGGTTTATTCATTTTTATCATCCAAACACTGCTGATCACCAATGCCAACTGCTACTCATCCTCCATTTATTTAAACTGTTGAAAAAATATATGAACATAACCCAACTGAGAACTTCTAATGTGAACAGTGGACCTTCTCATTAATTACTTTAGGCATCTTATCATTTCCCCAGCATGGTGCTTCTCTCATTAACACGACTGATGAGCCAACCACTTGTGTATAGAGTACTATCATCGGCACTTAATATAAGGAGAGACGTATTCTGACCCTGACTAGGAATGTTTGCCAGACAGTTTTTAATTGTGTATAAAACTGTGTGACAAAACTTTGTTGTGTGTCATAGAACTCAGGTGGAAGAAATTTGGAAGAACGAATTGGAGAAACTTTGGAACTGTGGAAGAACTTTGAAAGAAAGAATATAAAGATTGTGTATATCAGGATTCTTGAAGATGTTCCACAAACATTTTCATGAACTTTAGATGTGCATTGTAAAAAAAAAAAAATGCTTTTTAACTCAAAAAACAAGGGTAACACTTTACTGTAGGGTACTGTTCTACATTCTAGGCTACATTTAAGGCATGGCATTTACTAAGGAATAATTAATCAGAAAGTAATGAGTCATTATGCAGGGACAGATTAATAAACCATATGTTAACAATCATAATGTTACATTTCTCAGCATTGACTAATGCATGTACGAAGATGTGTGATATGTGATAATGTATGAGGATGAAAGTAATAAAGGCTTTCTTCAAAGTCTGAATTTATCAGGAATTAACATGTTCATTACGTACATTTTGTTGTCAGATACCCATTGACACAGTGTTCTGGAATATTCTGTCTATCCTAATGACCTGTGTTATGTCTGTAGCTCCACTCTGTCAGCAACTTGTTCATGATTTTCATGATGGATTCTAATTTTTATGCCCCCTAAGGTGGTGAAATGTAAAGACTTAATTTTTGATTAATTACACATTGTTCATAATGAATTCATAATTCCCCCTGAAGTAAAATGGTGAATTACTGAGACGTTTTTACAAATTAAATGCTAAGAAATTAGTAGGAGTTAATCATTACGTACCAAAATGACAGACATTCTTTTGGCCTCATAAGAACAGTGGTGAATGATAAGAACAACGTGATTCACGTAAAAACAGAACATTGACAAGATTCAAAGGAATTACAGAAACAATATCATCTTACGACTTTTCAACAATGTATGGAACCAGGATACATGACTATGTCAGTGTAGCAGACCGAGAGTGAAGAGAAGCCTGTACATACTGTTGCTATTGTTCCACAAACATCTGTAAAACTATGAAAAATGCTTTGTTGGACAGAACCGCTTTTTAACATGTAACAAAGATATTCACATTAACACACAAATCACATGATGATCCTTAAGCACACAAGTTCCCTACTACTCTTAAAACCAAAAAGATTTACAACAAATAAGTAAGCACCAAACTGAACGTTTAATATATTTTACAACAATATCACTGACAGCATCTGTAAAACTATTACCATGGTTACAGTGCCATGTTTTAGACACTACTCTGACAAGACCTGAGGCATGAAATTACATGCTAGTATACCTGTAACAATAAACTTATGCTTCAAAGTGGATTCCAAGTGCCTGTTTATTTCAGGACGATGACAATACTCACCTGTACATCAGAGAGCTCTGGCAAGCAAGAGTTTGTACAAAACCAAGGCAACCAATAATCAAAAACACAGTCCAAAAAATGAGAGTCTATGGTAAGTATAAGGAAAATGGTCAAAACCAGGGTAGAATCTACAGGAAAAAAACATTCAGAATTGCACTGAATTGCAGTGGTGCTGAGGTCTGGAAGCGGGCTGCCCAGGGTGCTCTCGATGAAAATCAGTTATCAGAGACGAGTCCAAAATGTCCCAGTGGGAGCCTACGAATGCTCCTCTGGCCCTTCCCAGTCTGGAAAATAAAACATATGCCAGCCACAATCCCAGGAGTCCAAGAGAGCCCTAACACTGTAGGCTGAAGAGCCATCCACATCAAGCAGATGGAGGGAGGCTCCGACTCCCACTCAGGGAACTAAGGAAAAGAGGAAGGGACAGGTTTAAGCAGAGATACATGAAATGTAGGAGATATATGGTAATAGGCAAGAAATTATAAACGGTGAAAATATTTAACTGATCCTAAAATGCATCCCAGACACATGAAGTGAATTGCAGACCTCTATCGGAAACAATGGGCCTCATTTACCAATCGTCCTTAAGAAGAAATTTCTCCTTAAAACCCACTTTTTACAGTTTGCAGTTTTTACAGATTCTGACATTTATCTGTGTTTTCTCTTTGGGATTTGTTCTTAGGTAAGCACAGTATTTATGCAAACTCAAAGATGTGAACAATTCTGCGGTTTAAATCTGACAGACATTTTCTTAGGACTTTTCTTAAGAACAAATTAAGAAAAAACTAAGGAAGATATTGATGAATGAGGCCTAATATTTTCAAGTAAACCATACAGTCTAAAAACATATTGAAATAGTGCCAATGGGCAGTTTTTCATGGAAATGAGTTGGCAAGCTTTAGAGAAGCAATCAATGATTCCCACAATGGTAGTATAACCTTGAAAACCAGGGAGATCCGTGGCAAAATCGATTCCTTTCTGTGACCATGGCCTACAAGTTACAGGGAGAGTCTCGTGCATCCCCACTGAGAGCTGATGGGGTGGTTTGATCTGAGCACATACTGCACAATCCTGAACTTCATTTGTTAAATCTAAAGACTGCATCAGAATTTGTTCTTTGTATACCTGGGCGCCCTGAGCTGAGGGAAGTGTATATATGCATTGAATTGGTTAAGAGCGTACACCAAAGGAAATGTCATGTCAACAGGACAGTTAGAGGGAGTAGGATCTCATTTATGCTTTGTTGTACAACCCCATTTCCAAAAAAGTTGGGATGCTGTGCAAAGTGTAAAAAAAAACAGAATGCAATGATGTGCAAATCATTTAAACCCTACATTTAATTAAAAATGGTAAAAGACAAAACATCACATGTTGAAACTGAGGATTTTTTTCTTTTTGGAAAACCCATATATATATATATACCCATATTGAATTTGATGCCAGCAACACCTTTCAAAAAAGTTGGGATAGTGGAATCACCTCTTCTTTTAACAACACTCTGTAAGCATTTTGGAACTATGGAGACCAATTGCTGTAGTTTTGAAAGTGAAATGTTTTCCCATTCATGCTTGATATAAGATTTCAGCTGCTTAACATTTTGGGGTCTCCTTTGTTGCATTTTTTGTTTCATAATATGCCAAATGTTTTCAATGGTGTGGGTGACGGTCTGGACAGCAAGCAGGCCAGTTTAGCACCTGGACTCTTTGATTATGAAGCCACGCTGTTGTAATATGTGCAGAATGTAATTTGACATTGTCTTGCTGAAATAAGCAAGGTCTTCCCTGAAACAGACATCGTCTGGATGGCAGCGTATGTTGCTCCAAACCTGTATAAATCATTCCGTGTTAATGGTGCCTTTACAGATGTGCAAGTGACCCATGCCATGCGCACTAAGGTTCCCCCATACCATTGTGGATGTTGGCTTGAACTGTACACTGATAACAAGTCTGATGGTCCCTCTCCTTTTCAGCCCAGAGGATGTGTCGTCCACGGTTTCCAACAGGAATTTCAAATTCTGATTTGACGGACCACAGGACACTTTTCCACTTTGTTCTTTGCATGGTAAAGTTTTAACTCGCATTTGTGGATGCAGTGACGGACTATATTCATGAACAGTGGTTTCAGAAGGGTTCCTGAGCCCATGCAGTGATTTCCACTACAGAATCATGTCTGTTTTTAATGTAGTGCCACCTGAGGGCCCGAAGCTTACAGCCATCCAATATTGGTTTTCGGCCTTGTCCCTTGTGATTTCTCTGGATTCTGTCAATCTTTTAGTGATATTATGTACTCTAGATGATGAAATCCTCAAGTTCTTTGCTATTTTGCACTGAGCAACACTATTCTTGGATTGTTACACTATCTGCCCTCGCAGCCTTTCACAGAGTGGTGAACCCCCTCACTACCTTGACTTCTGAAATTCACTCGAAAGAGGCCCCGAATATTCTGTTGTAACTCCCACTAGGATGAAATAATCTGAAGCAAAAAAATACACTACATACCTTGATGTATGTGTAATCGATTGCATTACATGCGATGCTAGAAGTGATCTCCATTTTCTGCCAGACACATGAAGGGGTACGGGGGTATGCACCCGGAAGCCGCAAATGGAGGTTAAAGGTCGCAATGGCTGTCCGGCGCCTACCTCATCGCTCCAACGCAGTGGCATCCCAACTTGTTCGAAGCTCCGTATACTGAGGAGCACATTACACACTGTTTTGTTCATATTGCTTCATCCCAGCAAGAGTTATTACAGAATATTCGGGGCCTCTTTTGAGTGAATCTCCCCGCATTTCATCCATTAATTTTTCAACCTACCTGGGGCTATGACACATGACTGGAGCAAGATAGTTAGTTTCCTCAACTCTCTCCACTAGCTCAGCCATATAAAATGGCATCTACTTGCTATGCTTCAATTCAGACTGGTACATGACTATAAAATCAAAACGTGAGAAGAATATATTCCTTCTAGCTTGATTAGTCTTTCGGTACCACTATTCTTCAAAAGGTGCTTTCATGGCTAGTAACTCTTTATGGCCTACAATGTAGATTCTCTCTCCATCAGTGAGCTGGCAGGAAGAGAGGGCGCAAGAATGTATTTTAGGGGGTCACCCATGCACTGTGGCATGTGTGCTGCACAAATACCTGGCTCAGAAGCATCTACGTCAGCTACAAATGGAATGGTGGGGTCTGGATTGTGAAGAATGGGGCGGAGACAAAAAGCTCTTTAAGGGCAGAAATACATCTCATTCAAGATGTATTCCAAAAAGATTTATTTGGCAGGAAACATTTTTCAGCCATGACATTTAGATTGTTGTCAACAGTTTTTGATCCTAACAGACATTGTCTATGTGGCCGTATATTGCCTATGCGCATGATTACCCGTTTATCTAGCATATCCTGAAGAATGTCATTAGTAAAAATGGCTGGACGAGATAGACGCTATGAGTAGTAGAACGTCTCATATTCCCAAGTTTTAATGCTTCATTAACATATTCATCAACTGAACACATTAGATAGATCATGATAACAAGAGGGAATATCTACTACACTTTCAACTGAGGTGGAGGCACAGCAGAGTTATGCAATTGTTTAGACAATGACAGCTTCATGTAATAATGTTCCCTGTACTCCATGAAATTGCAGGACCATGTAATGCTAGCCAGGGATAACCAAGGATTATTGGATTCTCGGGAGAGTCTAAAACTAGAACGGAAATGGTCTCCTTGTGAAGCATTCCAATTTTAATCCTTAAGGCAACAGCTGAAGAACAAGTAACAGCTCTTTTTCCCAATGGGCAACGATGCAAGGCTTTAATCGTGAGTGGTGTTCAACGCTGAAAAAAGGGGATGTGCAGCTGGGAGTCCAGTCCTTTGTCCAGTATGTTGCCCGAAGCTCTGGAGTCAATCAGCGCTGGAAGACAAAGACTCTCTGAACACCACAAGAAAAATACTTTCATTACCAATTGCTAATTTTCGGTGGATAAATAGAGACTCTTAGTCATCTCTGATGTCCTGGAAAAAAATGGATTGCTCTGGGCAGGTAACACACACATGTCCAGGCTCCAGGACAGAGATGCCTGACTGAAGACACATAAAGGTGGGGCCTTGCAGCCCTCTTCTCACCGTTAAAAGTCTGTCTAGGGCAACTGAGATTTGAATAACTTAGTCTAGGGAATGTTTTCCCATGACTTAGACCCTTTTGGTACTGTCATAGACAAAAATTCTATGCACAACCAAATGACAGCCAGCTAATAGAACATTACCGTTTAATTTCAATGTATTTAAAGAAGTGAAACAAAAGTGAATAGTTTCTAAGTTGCCATCTATATATGTAAGTACAAGTAAGACTGAGTGAACTGGATGTGCAGTTAGCGAATGTTTGGATGTACAATGGAAATACTCAAACTATCTGGCAAAGGAGAAGATCTTGGGCAGAGAAAAGAACATCCGTCGATAGGCTGAAGCTTTCTTCTGTAAGCATTTCCCCAGATGGTGAGGGAGTACTGCTGAATGTGGGGGAGCCTGCAATGGTGGAGTTGTTGACATCTGGAACCAAATCAAGGACTGATTCCAGGCATTTAGAGACAATATTCTGGCATTCCTCAAGCATTTCTACCACCTCTACAAATCCCTACTATTATATAATCAATCCAGTACTATCTAAATCTTGTTCTCATTTTTTGACTATGAGTGGGTACAGTAGGCATCAAACACTACTACGGTAGCATTACCTAATCATAATATTTTAGACTCAGACTTTTTTGTCTTTGGTAAATAATTGTGGTTCGTAATTAAACTTTGATATTGAAGGCTTTTTCTTTACAGGTAAATGTAAAAATCTACAT
>JAILXH010219485.1:13392-25643 GCA_023558415.1 Piaractus mesopotamicus
CTGTGGTCTGTCATTTTCAGTCTTTTAATCTTAAAATTTTCCTGTAAAATCTTGATGTTTCCTTAATATATCTCGTTAATTGTATCCATTTTTCACGAAGTTTCCTCTGAGAATGTCTAAATTATTTATAGCACTTACAAATTATGTAGAAACATTTGGCTTATGTCGATTCTGTTTTAGTTACCATTCAGTTTGAAACTGCTGGCACACTGTCCAGGCCTCGGAGTTGTAGGCATTAAAAGCAGGAGTGTAAACTGTTAAATCTCTGTGGTTCTTTTGTGAAGTTGTACATTTCGGAAACATTTCTGTCCAAATGCAAAGCAGTCAATGGGCTGTGATCAAAGTTAGTGTGTGGAAGTGTCATAAATGGCCGTTTAAACAACTTCTCTAATCCCTCTCTAAACTTGCTGAAACACCGGACAGTATTTTTAAAAACGCAGCCTCTGAAACCTTAACGCATTATATCAGTGTATTTAACCATGCTGCAGGTCATGTGGTACACAGAGGGGAGTGGAGCCATAGGGGCAATAAATGCTTCTGCTTCAAGAAATCTCTTTGCCTTTTACTGCAGTACACAGATTACAGAGTTAAATTGCTCAAAATAACATTGTTCAAACAGAACGAGGGACAAAATGGGTGGATATTACTGTCTTTCTCAAACACACAGATCCTCGCTATAACTGAATCTAACTGCAGTTTCTTCCCGTTAGGTTTAATCGGCTTGGCCGCGCGCCATTTCCGACTGTGACGTAACGGTGCGTGTTGGTGCTCCTCTGAGCGCGCGGGAGGTGATCGTTCCTCTTAAAGCTTGTTTCGCTCGCTCGCTCGCTCGCTCGCTGACTCCCAGAGCTTCAACACCTACAAACCAGCAGAGAAGAGAGCAGCTAAGGCCGACAGCGCCGAGGTACGTAACCTGTGCAGAGTGACACTCAAACGTACGTTTCCTCGTCTTTTAGTTTCCTCCCCGTGGGCTAAACAAAGCGAAAGCAAACGTTCAAATGTTGAATTTGTGACAAAGAGAATTGTTGACAGTCACAAATGCCGCCTTTTAACCTTTAGAGATGATGAGTGCATTAAAGTGCCTGGAGTATCTGTCCTAAGATCTTTGGTTAACAGCCTTATATTTCTGTGTCGACTTGCGCTGGGGATTCCCCGCGTTTTGCGCACAGTGAAATTGGCCACACACTCGATGCTCCGTCCTTCTCTGTCTTTTTAAGTGTTGCTCTTACGGTGCTTCGGTTTCTCCGTAGTCACAATAAAAAGACACGAAAATACTGAGGCTGCAGCAAAAAAAGGTCTAAATGTTTGCCGCCAGTTCCTGTCAACACAGGGGAGGCTGCTCTTCTACATTAACATTTCTTTCGTTGCTAATTATCACTGGAGGCAATAATTACTAGACATTGCGTTACTTTTACTATTAGGAGTTGATGCCTTTTTGCCGTCTTGATGACAAATATGTCTAATGTTTAGTAGGGTGGCACTGCGTGAATTGTAAAGGAACACTGTAAGTACATGGCTGCGTTAGTTACGATGGCTTTCTTTGCTTGTCCAGTCTTTCTAGAGGCTGGGGTGGCATGGCTGCGGAGGAGAATGAATGTCCAAAGTTCCAGTTGTCCCAGCAGGGTTCTGACCATGGGAGGTCCTGGGAGCTGGAGTCCGTCCTCGCAGGCCGCAAGCTTAGCTTCGTAGCCAGGCTGGATGACCAGTACGTGTGTCCGGCCTGTGGTGGTGTCGTCCTGAATCCACACCAGACAGGCTGCGGCCATATCTTCTGTGCCAAGTGCATCAGAATATTCGTGTAAGGACACAGCAAATACTTGAACAGGGAAATTTCCCACAATACGAGAAACAGCATAGATGCAAGTAAAGTCAGATACATGTAGATATTCTCCCACCCATTCAGGGGTCTTTGAAAAACTTAATGCCTCATCCAGTCCTATCTGGGGAGGTGCAAATGCAACATACAACAACACTGCCTGTCTTTTTTTTCAGTGAGAATGGTGACACTTCAAAATGCCCCTTTGATGGCATTTTGATCAAACCAGAGGAGGTAAGAAAAAAAAAACTACACTATAACTCTGGGTTACTCATGTGACCAAAGGGTTTGAAAGATTCTGTTGCATGCAGGTTTTTCAAGACAACTGCTGTAAAAGAGAAGTACTAAATCTCGAGGTTTACTGTACCAACTCTCCGGCCTGCACACAAAAGGTGACGCTGTGTAATTTGCAGGTAAGAATCAAATGCTCACAACAGAATCTTCTTAGACTTTGCCTCACTGAAACCGAAACCATACCTATACAAAGTGATACTAAGAAAACCCCTGCACTCTTCCTCTGCACAGACCTGAGTAATAGTCTCCATTTCTCTCTCTTTCTTGCTCTCACTCTCTTTCTTAGGACCACCTAAAGGCTTGTCAGTATGAAGCCCTGCAGTGTTCCAACCCAGGCTGCACTGACATCCTGTTACGCAAAAACTTGACAGATCATCAAAGAAGCCTCTGCCCCTTTCGCACTGAATTCTGTCACTATTGCAAGAAACCTTACCCTGTTACCCAGCTGCCGGTCAGAGGCTTTTTCCATTTTAACATTAGATGTAAGATTTATCTCAGTTATAAATCAGCTAACATTCTCCAATGAATCATTACAGGACCATGAAAAGAGCTCATGCCCAGAGGCTGAAGTTCAGTGTCCCAATAAATGCTCTCATATGGTTAAAAGGCATAAGGTGAAACATGATTACATTTTTAATTAAAGTTTCTCAATTCTGTCCCTTACTGTCTCCTTCCTGTTCAAATACAACACAATTCAAGTAATTTGCCTGCTCAGTATTTCTATATTCTTGACAGCTGTCTTTCTCTAATGCACCCCTGTCTTTCTTACCTACCCTTTGTCACCTGCAGCTCAAAGACCACATAGATGAGTGTCCAGAGGTGGAAACAGACTGCATTTATAAGAAGTATGGCTGCACAGTCAGAGTAAGTGCACTATGTACCAAGTGTCTTGGCATTATAAGACAAGCAGCTGTAGCTGAACTGGACTCACAGGGAGAGGCCAGCAGCCTCAGTTAATTCAGTGTAAAAGTGCATTGTGACAATATCCCCAATAAAAGTACTAATTCAATCCAATTATTATGATATCAAAATGCCTTTTGTCTGTTTTAGGATAAAAGAGGCCAAGTGAAAGTCCATGAGTACACAGAATTCAGTCACCATGTGCTTCTTGTATTGGATAGCAATAGCAAGCTAATGGAACAGGTACAAATTCTCATAATACTAAATAATAAAACTCATAATAACACATTATGAAGTAAAAAAAAGTTACTACACATCCTGAAAGCCCCAGTAAGCTCTAGAAGGTTTACAGTCAGCCCAGCAAGTTTTCTTGTTTTTTTTTTTTTTTTGTCTCTCTACATCAGGTGGATCAGCTACAGCAGGACTTGGCTGTCCAGCAGGGGGAGCTGAAGGAGAGGAACCTGCTGGTCAGCAGCCTTAACAGAGAGGTCTCCAAGTGTGATAGCACCCTCTCTGCCATACAGGTAAAGGGAGTTATTGCAAAGGATGTGGGGCAGCTTCAATTTTGTTATTATGCTTTTTTCCAGTATTCATGTCAATTTAGAAAGACTAATTATGATGTGGAAAATCCATTGTAATATACACATCCATCCTTATGTCATGTATCTAATAATAGATGATATTAGAGCTTCTCTAGTTCTGTGAAACCTTATGATGTGAATTCTTTGTACTGCAATATAACTACACTAAGGAGATAATCCCAGCAGGGCTAAAACAAAACAGTTTAGATTGACAGAGAGTTGAGGGATAGATCTACAGGGACAATTCCAGAGAGTTCACAGCAGTGGCTGAACTGGTAAATATGAACATGTCAAATGTGTACATAATCAAACTTTAAGCATTAGGTAAAATATGTTCTAAGCATTAGGTAAAACATTATGATGCAAATATTTAACTTTCTATGAAGAGGGCTAATGAAAACTAAGAGCTAATTAATAGAAACCGACAAATCTTCTCTCCCCACAGAACAGCATTTATATTATTTAACCATTAGAAATTGCAGCTATCAGTACCACTTTTGATTTTATAGTAGCAGAAGTAGGAGAAGTAATTTATTAGACGATGGATCTTTTATGATAATTTGTGCATGATCCTGTACATATTTGCTGCTTTCCTGTCATTGCTTGACTGTGTAGGCTTCAATACAGAATGTTAATGTAATGTGAATGTAATTGATTGCATAACATGCTATGTAATTACATGCATAATTATATAATTACGTTGAAATAATCTAGTAAGAAAGACAGTAATTCTTAGTTTCTGAGGCATTTTGCAGGTCAGTTGATAACTGTAAAGCACATGTAATTATATTGGCTGATACTATAAATTGTTGGATTTTGAAAATGGGTAAAAAGCAAAAACTAAACCATTGAACTAAATTAGTTATGACTAAAGTTATGTCAAGTCTGTGAAATTGGCCCGGATCTTTACTAGAAGCTTGTGTGGCCCTGAAGCTGGTATTGTGTGTAGTAGGGTTACAAGCATGTCAAGTCATGGAGGGACTTCTGTGCCAAAGAGAGACCTTAGCTGAGGCTTAGAATGTTTGTATTGTAGAGGTCAGTGGAGGAGCAGAGAGAGCATGTGTCCAGTGTAAAGCGCGAGCTGCAGGACCTGCGGGGCGTTTTGGAGGCAGAGTTGGCTAAAGAGGAGCTGGCTGCTCTCCGTGCTTCACTGGACTCCCTCAGACAGCAGGTGGCAATGACACAGAGCCTCAGAGAACACCTGGGTAAGGGTGTTGGAAAACACAATCCCCTTGGTCATTTGTTTTTCTCCAAAATCGTATGTGCTAGTTGGGAGCAGCTGGACACATTGTATCTTACTTACACTTCTGAGAGATCAGTCATAGTATTGTGTGATGTTTAGTTTAAGGCTGTGACGAGAACTCGATTAAACTTGATTACTTAAAAAAAATCGTCAATCAAAATGTATCTTCTCTGTGAACTGTCTGAGATTAGTTGCATAAGGCATATTTTAAATTCCTTATTGGTCTCTTTTACAGTAGAAGAAAGCCTGAAAAAATACCTATATTTATATGCAATTCTTTGCCACATATTTTGAAATACAGATTTCAAATGAAGTCTCTTTGTCTTCTTTCTGCAGTAAAATATTTTGGAATCTGCGATTGCCGTAGCATAGTTTCTCATTGCTCAGTTGGGTCCATTTTATTGTGTGGTCTTTTTTTAGAATACTGATTACTCAGTTAAATATTTGGCAGATTATTTAATGACTGTTATAATCTATAATGAGTGACAGCATTAGTTCAATTGTGTTTGGTTATGTACATGTACTTTGGTATGTACATTTAAACTGGTCTGATTCTGATGTCCTTTGATGTCCAGTAGGGCAGGATATATTTTGAGACAGGGCTTTTTGGCTCTTTGTGAGTATATTTGTGTTTGTGTGTGTCACTGTGCAGGTGCCTTAGGGCAGACTTGTCAGCGTCACACTCGTCTGCTGGACATCCACGTGGAGCAGCTGCAGTGCAATGAGCAGCGTTTTCGCCAGCTGGAGTCCACTTCGTACGATGGAAAGCTCATCTGGAAGGTGCATGACTATCACCGCAAGAAAGAAGCTGGCACACCCCTCAACTCCCCACCCTTCTACACCAGCCGCAGCGGATACAAGCTGAGTGCGCGCGTGTATCCTGGTGGGGAGGGCACTGCTCGGGGCACTCACCTGTCCCTGTATGTGATGCTGATGAGGGGAGACTTCGACTCACTGCTGCCGTGGCCCTTTCGCCAAAATGTCACTTTGACCGTGCTGGACCAGAGTGGCTCCCGTAACCACATCAACTACAGCTTCACACCAGACACTGCCAGTGAGAACTTCCGCCGTCCCACATCTGAAAATAACTCCGCTTTAGGCTTTCCCCGCTTCATCTCCCACGGTGAGCTGGAGGCTCCCCGGAATGCGGTTTATATAAGAGACGACACACTGTTTATCAAAGTCAAGGTGGACACAACAGGGTTGGAGGATTTGTAGTGCGTTCTGGGTGGAATGTTGGAGTTTATAGAGAATAGGTCAGTCACAAATCTAAGTTATTTTTATACTTAATTTACCAATTGATCATTTGTAAAAAAAACTGACTCTATTAGTTATTGTTGCTATGTCTGTCAGACTTTCAGCTCAGGCTACAAGTTCAGCAGCACAAAGGCAAGTTTTGAAGCACTCAGAGGAGTACATTTGAAACAGTTTTCATTCAAAAATAAAGTAGCTTTTAAAAAATTAGCAGACATACATATTTAAGAACTGACAAAATAGCATGTAGGCCAATTTAAAGTGAACAAAAAGGATTCTGGAAACCCAGTTTACACTCATCAGACCAGGGAAATTGATTAGTCACTCAAAGTTAAAGCAGGTTTTTATGTTCAATAAGAGGGTTTTAATAATGGAAGCTACCCCTTCAGATGAGCTAACACCAAGTCTAATGCTGGAGGTAGTCGTAAAAAAGATTAGATGCTAAGGAGCTAGTTGGTGCTGAAGGGGGCTCATTGTTTTTTTAAACAAGGTCTTTTAACAAACTCTAATGAAACAGTACAAAGAATGGCTTGTGCACAAGTGCATTAATATTTAGCTTTACACAGAAGCAACTGATCTTAAAATTCTTCTTTAATGCTGTTTATCATTAGACATTAGATTAAAATGATTTTTAACAAATACAGCAAACAAGCTCTTACCTCAGAGCTTGTTGCTAGTTTTGACAGTGAGCTGTGAGTGTGGTCTTCCACATAGTTTAGGCTAAGAGGCATGTCTGTCATTATTTCGCAGATGGTCAACTGTGAGGATCCAGATGAGCAATGTTTACTAGTTGGGACACTGTAGCAAAAGGTGTATTAATTGAGTCTTTGTATTTTTATTTTATTCATGGTAAAATTTTATAAGTGCTTTTCCTAATAAAGAGCTGGTGCATCTTCTACAGTGTGTATCTGGTGTACGCAGTAGTGATATATAGTGTTCTGTATTTGCGGAAATGAGAAGTTGTAACTCTGGAAACCTGTGAATCCAGTCATTCACTACACACACATGCACCTGTGAGATGACTCAGCTGTTCCACTTTCATCCGAAAGACACAGCCATGAGCTACTCACACAGGCTTCTCAAATGCAGAATACTCTGTTCCCACAAAAGTTTAAACAGATTTTCTGGCTAAAGATAAGGCATCAATACAAATGTATAAAAGTAGAAATTTACAAATTTACATGTGAGCAGCGCTTGTCATTTTCATCAAGACCGCCTCAAAGCAGATTCAGGAAGTTTGTCCCAGCCAAATATTTAACGAGACAAATTGCCTTTACCCTTCCAAAATGACGCTAATTGAGTCCAGATTAGAAATAAAATATGACGCAGATGTCAAAAATAGGTGCATTATTACAGCCAAGAAACATGACACTAGTATGGCCATGGATTTGTACAAACGAGGGGGGCCTAGGCATAGTAAGCGCTCAAATAACAAGACCCCCGGGCTATTCATAGATCTTTTGTTCACATTAAGGCTAGCTGTCACGCGCCAGCGTGCTTTGTTCCATGCATAGTGCTCTCCAGACACCTAGCCTCGAACGTCCTAGCAAAACATCAACATCATGTGGAAAAGAAACAAAGTCTGGCTGATCAAACGTAAGTGTCCCTTGCATGTCTCCTTCATTCTTTATAGGGTCAAAGCTACTAAGAATGTTGTACATACAATTTTTTTTTATTAGAACTGTAGTACAGACAGCAAGTAATTGCACAGTGACACAATTTTTGTTGCTTTGGCTCTGTATTGCAGCGCACTGGATTCAACATAAAATGTCTGTCAGGTTAAATTTATGAATGTTGGATATTTACAGCTACACCTGACCACACAAAAATCACAGCCTTTAAATATGTAGTTCCCTTATTATTATTCAGGACTATAAATAACTGGACCGTTGAATACTCATTAGCAGCAGGAGTCTGTCTCTAAACCAAAGACCAAAGAAATGTCAGTGTCAAGCAGACTATCATGAGAATCTGAATTAGCCAACATGAACTGCCTGATACATTGTTAAGAATTGTGGGCTTAGTGGTAACAAATAAACTGGAAGACCAAATGCTGTTAAAAGCATGAAGAACAATCCAGGATGAAGGCTTAGATGCATCAAAGGCTACCTTAAGGAGATGAATACATCAGTGTGACCTCTGCTAAAAAGTATTGTACTAGCTAAGGGGCTGAAATGTAGCCGAGCTGGTGTTGCATAGCACTGGAATAATGCATAGCAGTTCTTGCTAACATCAGTCTTTTTTTCAGCTCCTGCAGAGCACCCCTTGGAGGCAAAGTACAGGCCTTTGCTTGAGGTATTCCCCTTTTATGAAAATACCGAACACATTTACATTTTGAAACGAGGAAAGTCCCTTTCTGTGAACAAGATTTAAAAAAAGCAAAGCAGTACCACGCAGTAGCATTGTTCTAGCTATAATAATATTGACTGGATTACCACCTCCCCTCACCTTGCAATTCCTTGGCACATTAGGAAAACAGTAGGGTTCACAATAGGGCAGGATGCAAAGCACTTTGTAACATTAGTTAAAGCATTCAGCATTCAGTCTTGGCAAGCAGGAAGAGGGCCATGGCACCTGGACTATGTTGTGATATTTATGCTATGACCTCTTGTTTTTTTGTCTTACAACTGCACTCTGTTCATCTCAGAGTTTGGTCCCACCGGACCCCATGTCTAAGCTTAAGCTAAAAAGAGGCTCCCCCAGGGAGGAGTTCCCCAGTGTGGATGGCAATTACACCTGTATGGCTCGTGTCTTAGACCTGCACATGTATACTCGACAGTTCAATCGTGCGACTGAGAGTGGGGTCATCTTTGATGACATCATTCGTCCAGGCCTGGAGGACCCAGGTGAGGTGGCTGTTTTTATTGAGTCACTGTTCTACAATCTCACTGAGAGCCAAAACAGGCTTAAATTGTTTGCATGAGCAAATTTAATGTCTCAACAAATATCTGGACAGTAAGTGTGTCCACCAAACACTAGCTATCTTAATTTTATGAGTTAATTTCACATCAACACAAGCAAAATAGCAGGTGCATGCTAATGTATTTATTTATAAAAATCAATCCCAAACTGTGTAGTATAGTAGTCAAAACAATTGTAATACATAAACTTTCTAAATGGTATATCACTGTTGGTTTCTTGCTCAAAACCACTTCACTGGTTGACATATTTTACAAAGCACGCTGGCATATGAAGGCGTCGGAAACATCACACTTGCAGTTCTGCAAAACTTCAAAAGACACATGGTGTGGAAGGATGACTCATAACTACCTCAGCACAATTATGCCTATAGTCATACACTTTCTTTTTACCATGTTACTATTCAAGGACATGTTCTCAGTTGTTTTTTCATGTAAAAAAGAATTAATGACAGAAATCAATCTGCCAGCATAGATCAAACAAACAAGCAAAGTAGGAACAATATAAAATACTTAAATAACAGAATACTAAAGCACTTCCGAATCTACACAGACATCACTCTCAACATCAGCTAGAGCATTTGTATGTTCTTACTTCCTGCCCTGAAGTTCATCAGACACTGCATTGTAAGAAGGCAGACAGATGTGAATGAGAGTGATTACTGAACATTTTACTTTGTGCTATAACTTCCCTTCTGAGACATTCTCAGTTCATTCATGAAACCAAGGGCCATATTTCAGAAACATCTTAACTCTGAAATCTTATCTGTTTAGTCAAAAGGCCAACCTCAGTTTAGGACAGCAGTTATTACATAACATTTACAAAACATTTCTTAAATGTATTACCATATCCTAACTCCAGATAAGAAAACAGTATAACATAAGCATCCTAACTAGACTACACTTCCTAAATACTGTCCTAACTTTAAGACAACCCCTAACTTCTGTTTTAACCGTCCTTTTCTATTGTTTTTAAGTAACTGTTACAGGCAACATAGTTCACTACTAGAATAACGACAATATATTTACTTATGCTGCAAAACGGTGGTTTGACTTTTGAGACGTTTTTCTTTTCCAAGTCTGCATTTTAAAAATCACAGGCACTTCAGATACGATCTCCACCACTCCTCTTATTGCCTTCATGTGTGAAAACGGTAATTTTTAAAGAAATGCACTTTGGAATTATATCTCACATGTAAAAAGTGCATTTTTCCATGTGGCATAGGAACACGTACAGGACCCATGACAGTAGGCTGTTTAGCTGGGGATGCCCAGTCCTACATTCTCTTCTGTGATTTTTTTGACCGCGTTATTGAAGCCTACCACAGCTACAAGGTGTCGAGTGACATTATGCAAGAGAGTGACTTAAATTATGACAACGTGAAGGTGAGTGCTAGTTTTGATTTAAAGATATCCACATGTAATTAACGTTAATGCTGTGTTCCAATGGTATAGGAACGTATAGGATGGTATACCAATTTTCCCATTTGTAAATTGCGTTCGAATGATTGACAAAGTCATATTTACAATAGTAAACATGGGATTCTGTGTTTGGGTGCTCATGGGAAGGTTGTATACACCATTTTGTAAACTAGTAAATATGACTTCACTCCTGTAACAGGTTTCACCCTGTGCGCGTTGCCACCATTCACTTACTTTACCCTGTCCTCACAGATATGCCCACCACACGGAAAAAAAGAAAGCCTGGAGCCTACAGTTTTTTCTTTGCTGTCTTAAAAAGTACATTGATCTAATAGAAGCACATCAGGTATATATTTTTTCCACATTCACAACAAGCTTAGCATTTTTCACTCGTGTAAAGGTTAAAGGTCGCGTTATGCGTTACATCTCGTAAACAAGCACAATTAACAAATTGGAAAAATGGTATTTCCCAGTTCCAGACACCACTTGACAGAAGCAAGATGTGATGTATAGACCACTGTAGTCCACGTTATGCCCATATTAGGAACTCCAGGTCTGAGCTCGATTTCTCTATGGCCAGAATGAATGGTGTTTTCGCAAAAATGGCCTCTATCGCTTTTAAATAAAAGTCTTCAGAACCCGATACATTTTTTGTTCTGTGTAGGTTTTTCTCCCGAATACCACTGGATCTTCTGAATTACAAGGTCGTTAAAGAGACTTAATACTAATATTGCTACATGCAAGCTAATGTGCATCAATTTGATGTCACTAAGCTACTCGAAAGTAAAGCAGGTTATGGCGGTGTTCTGATGAGTTGTGCTACATGTTCTACTGTATTTCTACGGGCACTTCGATAGGTATGCCCGTAAATAAAACCTCTAGGGTTGGCTATTTCAATATGCTAAAACTCCTTATCAAAAAATACTACCAGTGTTAAAACTAAAAGGCTGAATTAAGCTTCTTTTTCAGGCTAAAAGATCGTTAACAAGTTAAACAACTTTATCATTAGTATCACAGGCATGAAAAGTACTTAGGATATGATTCAGTGTAAAACTGCAATATAAATGTCCAAAGAATGTCACTTGAATGGCTTACACGCTTCAAATATCCGTGATTCAGTCATATCTTCCTTAAGTGGAATCAAATCCAGGTGGAATCTCAAATGACTCTGTGCTCCCTAAATGTAGTGTGCTGTGTAATTTTTGGAATTCTACCTTCTGCAGCCAAATACTGCACTATTTGTCAAGTATGGATGTGGCTGAATCCCAAATTAGTTTTTTAGCTACATTAAGCACTGTTGCGGTGCAGGAACCAGAATTAAAATCCCTTTAAATTTAAGTAGTGACACTGTGTAGGGAGTTGGGAGATATTTGAGATTCAGTCCCAGCATGGTAAGAGGGGCACCGTTTAATTGGTGCTACTTAAAAATATATATTTTCATTTTCTGTGAAAATTAGCTTGTTTCACAATGCGCTGCACTACAATCCCCATCATGCACTGCAACTCCCCCAACAATCTATGGGAAAGCGGTTACACCACAAAAAGAAAATATATGGTTCAAGCAAATAGGCCAATAGGATAACTTATATTTTGCTCTTGTAGTTTTTGCATATTTTGAATAAACAATTGCCAGAATACATCTTAATGAATAAAAAATCTTGGCCGAATACTTGTTTACCTCAGTTGTTATTAATAATAACAAACTTCTGAAAAATTGTGTGTTTTATCATATTTTATGTCGGCCGCCGTTTTATAAAAGCAATAAGTCCCTCGAGATTCAGCAATTTATGAGTGTGTGTGTGTGTGTGTGTGTGTGTGTGTGT
>JAILXH010219506.1:0-10752 GCA_023558415.1 Piaractus mesopotamicus
AAAAAAAAAAAAAAGCTGTGGTGTTATTTTGTCATAACAGCACGGTTAGAATGCTTCTCAACCAATCAGCTTGCATGGCCAGAACTAATTGTTGTATAATGTCAGCTTAAAGCAGCATTGTGCGATAGTGGTGATTTTGCTCTTGGGCTCCCCCTACAGTTGCAGAGTGTACTTCACTTTTGCACTACTGTTATAAATACAAATCATGCTGTAAGCCTCTCATGGACAGCTGTACACATGCATTTGTTGACAAGCTAAAGGATACAGAATCCAAACCACTTCACATGCACACAGGCATGTGGTACTGCAGATTACACTCGCGTACAAGGTAAAGTAATATTACAGGATTTTATTACAGGAAGTTGCAAACTTTCAGGGCTTATTTGGTATGAGATTGACTGACCAAACGTTTTGGCATGAGAGATGAGTTTATTTCTTTGCATGCTACCCTGAAACAGGACTGAGGTTAGATGAGTTTTGGCATCCAGAAAAACTACAAAACTCTGTGAGACAGGGATGACACAGATAAAGTTGCAGCCTATGTTGCAAGAGATTGTCTTGCATCATTTTTATCTCTTTTAGCTGTCATGAATAAGTAAAAGCCAGTCCGAGATTTACTCTCTTTTTCTCTTCCTTGTTTCCTCGGACATCATCTTGTTCGGTCCCTTTTTTACCATGATGTCTTTGTTCGGAACACCGAGCTAGCTTCTTTATAAAGCTGGCTGAAGAGCCATAGTTGTTGGTGTGTGACGTGGTGCTGTAAAGCATTACACAGTTCTTGTGTGAGATTTCGTGCTCACTCCTCCAAAGTTACACTGTACTATAGCAAGACTTCTGGGCTTATGGCAATGAAAAGAGATGCCATTCTCTCTCTTTTAAGTCAGCGTACCATCAAAATGATTCTTACATAATGTTGCTTTAAATGTCCATATGTGGGCCTACAGTTTAATTCCTCATGCTTGTAAGTACACAGTTTGAGTACTTTTCATAGTCGTTACCCAAAAGTTCATAGTATTTACTGAAGAATAAAATAAGTCTTAAGATTAATGACTGAATGTTAAGTGTGCAGTTGAAGAGGTTAAGTTCTCTGGCTAACTGAGAAATCCTCCCTTTTTCTTTTCTTCGTTCTGTACTGGTCTTCTTACTGTTTTTACCGTAGCCCATCCTTGGAAAATCTTCACCATCTTCTTTGTAAAGTAGGGTGAGGCGTTCCACGCTCAGCTGCATCTATTTTAAAGATTTGCCTTTTCTCCACTCACTTCATCAAAGCAAGAACGGAGGAAATGTTGACAAATGTAGCTGTCACTGGAGGCTCAAACCCACGTAAGCAGAGGCTTTTCTGCAGGACTGGATGCTCTCCCTGCCGGATTGGTCTAACTCCTGACCACCACATCATACAGTGTGGCCTCTGTCAGATGAGCTTTTGTTATTTTCCAGCTGCTCGGCAGACGTTCGGTCACTGTAAGTGTGGAGGAGTCCCCCCCCCTTACTTTGAGGCATCTTTGGCCCTTTATCAGCAGGCAGAGGTTAGCAAAACACAGTGTGGAAGTATGCCTGCAATGCGAAACATGCAGAGGGCCTGGGCCTTGGCCGAACCTCAGGCCTGCTACAAATTTACTCAGATACGGAGAGAGGGAGGAAGATGGATGGGGCGAGAAAAACTGAGACGTGAAAGATAGCGATGGACACCAGGAGTATGTCACACACATGGAAAAAAAAAAAAGTGAGGATTGCCCAATAACACCTTCTCTGATAAAAGGAATGCTTCAACCTAATCACTGTTTGCACATCTGTAGCAGACAGTCGATTACCACAGATAATAACTTTGCAAGTACCTTATTAAAGATCAGAAAATTGGCGGGTCTCACAGTCATATACTGAAAAAAATTATATCTTAACAAATGATAGGATAAAAGTGACTGGTCAAGCATATATTTATATTTTTGACTGTAACTTGCTGATATTCAGTGATAAACACATGTTCTGACTCTTGTTTTAGTTATTTAATATACCTCCAGTGCATATATCCACATAAAAATTCTATATATGTTCATAAGCATAGTCATGTGAATAGGACCTGAAGGCATTGCCTATGGCTAGGAAGACTTAAAGCAACAAGTAGTAACTGTGGAAGCAACTTAAAGCTGTCTGGGACAGCGTTATTAAACAACACTCCACTGGAAAAAGCTGCAGAGCCATAGCAAAGACCTTAAACATTCCTGTTAGTGCAATTGGTTTGATAATATGCGAGTGAAAAATCGTCCCTGGACAGGTGCGCCTCGCAAGATTTCATAACATGCTCTCAGATTAATGATAAAAGAGATAAGAGAGAAGCCAGCAGTCACTTGAAAACAGTTACAGGATGATGTGAAAGCAGTTAGACAAAGAACGATAAGCAATGAAGTGCACCATAACAGTCACCGTTCCTAAACTCTACGCAGAACTCCTCTGCTAGAAAGGAAGAAAGGCGCACTACTAAAATTTGCACAAAAGCATTTATCCAAAATTTAGACAAAGACTCTTCTGGAACAATGTACTCTGTTCAGACAAAACAGCAACATAACTCTTAATTCTGTTCATCATCTTTCTGCTTGGGTTGTGCATAAGATCCCAGGAACACCAAACCCACAGGTTCAGAGGTGTGAGCATCATGACACGGGGCTGCTTCTCTGCAAACAGAACTGGGACATTAGTCATCATCGAAGGAAACATGGATGAAGCGATGTACCGGGGCATTTAAGAGGAGAATTAAATCTAATCAGCCAAGAAGCTGAATCTGGGGAGAAAATGGACATTTCAACAAGACAACAACTCCAAACATACAGCCAAAACAACTCAAGACTGGTTTCTAAAAGAGAAGGTGAAAGTGCTTGCATCTGCTGAATCCCACTAAAACTTCATGGAGGATTTATGGATTTTGAAATAGCAGTCTATTAAAATGACCCTCATGACCTTGGGGAACTGAAGATGGTTTGCCAGGAGGAATGGACCAAATTTCAACCACAAATGCTGTAAAAAGCTAATTACTTGTTACCGTAGACATCGCAGTGCTGTAACTGTCAACAGCCGACAGCTGATTTGCAACAAAGTACTGATGTTATTAATTTGTGGTGTCTGAATACTTTTTCCCTATCAATTTAGTTTGTTTTCAAAAAGCCTATCTTGGTTTATGCTTATGAGTACATACTTGTTTGTACAAGGCCAAAAACAGTGTGTAAATTTGAATTAAAAACAGAAATTTGATTTTTTTCCCACAATTTTTCCTGACAAGACAATGTAAACTTAAAAAACAAAACCACCTGTATGAATCATCTGAACAATCAATCACATCAACGTTTCGCTGTCAGCAGGCAATTTTAGTTTATGCTCTTACTGGTGGTGTATATTGCTATTTAGCTGTATAGAGTTACACTCCTGAGAGTTATCAAGTGCATCTGGCATTGTCATCACTGCCCTCGAAAAGCATTTGTAGTATTTCAGCGCCCATCTTGAAGAAAATCCTGTTTTTCGGAAATCTTTTGTTTTCAAAAGTCATGCTGGAACTTGTAGTTGCCTTTGAACTCGCTAATGCTATGTCGGCAGTCAGGTTTTCAAAACGAAACCACAGCAGTGTGGGAGGGCCTCTGAAGCCAAATCCCCGCTTTGATTGGTGCATTTAAGTTCTTGCTGAATGCTGTATTTACCCTCTGTTCGGCCACCAAGTGATGACAAAAGCAACACCAAAATTAAATTTAAAGCATCATGTGCTGATCATTGATCTGCGCATAGTGTATTCTAATGGGTGGGCAGTACAGCTGACTCTGCTGACGTAGTGATGTAGTGTAGATCAGGCCTTGGATCTCAGACAGACTTATAACACATATGGGATACTGTCAGAAAACTCGGCTTCTCTAGATTAACGTGGAATTTGAGGTTTTTTGAGATCTCAAATGGAAATGCTAAGTTATTTAAGTTTAAGCGCAACGTCTTTTGAACGTGTGGGCGGCGACACATTCAGTCTTAAAGACTGTCTTCAGTCTTAGGTTAAGAACATTCTAAGATGACTTAATCTGTTTCTGTACATTTGTGAAACTGTTGCGTCATCCAATTAAATGTTCTTTCTGCCTGGGCGGATCATTTTGCTTTTTTCAGGAAATAATGCGTGAAGGTGGTTCAGTAAAATCGTTTCAGTTGATAAGCTCACTTTATTAAATGACTAGAAATAGACTGAATAATCTTATAATATTCTTACAACAACATCACTATGAGAAATGGTAGATATTGCCTACATGTTAACTCTCACTTGTCGAGACATTCATTTCTGCCATGTAAATGAACGCTTATTATTCAGGGTCACAACATTCCATAGCCCCATTAACACCCTGACCTTAAAGCATCAATCCAGTTATAATATCATCAGAATCAAAATCACTTTATTTTGCGCAGTATGTCACACATACAAGGAATTTGTCTTGGTGAGTCCACACATGTGACATACTAAACAGACCAGACAAGCACACATATGCAGATATGAATATCTACACATATGCAGGTCTGAGTAGACATATAATATAATAATTGTTATAAACAGAATATTACAGAATGACATTATGTTACAGAAGGAGTCATCCTGTGTTGCAGTAAGGAGGTTTGTTAGGTGTGGTTAATGAGCACTACAGCTCTGGGGAAAAAGCTGTTAGCGTGTCTAGTTGTGCTGCTTTTGGTGGCTCTGAATCTTCTACCAGAGGGAAGTGCCTGAAAGAGGTGATGTCCGGGATGAGAGGGGTCAGCTGTAAATTTGCGAGCACGCTTCATTACCCTGCTGGGTAATGAATCATGTCATAACACAAAGTGTAAATGTTTTTCCATACTTTTCTGAGAGAAGACTGATTACACACAGCATTCCCTCCTTTTGAATCGCACAGACTTTGTCCCAGCCTTCTTCCATTTTGGAGGCTGGAATGCTAATGTGCTCCATGTGCCACCTCTGACCCGCAGCACCTGATAGGTGAGGAGCGTGGCGCCCGGTTTCTATTACAGTGCAGACTTGCATCAGCCTGTGCCCAGCAAAGCCGTAAACAAGCCGCATATGAGGCCAAGCTGCCCCATGGCATGCAGTATTTGTGTGTGCGTTGGACGGTGTTTGGTGTGCAGATGTTAGAAGTGCAGTAGGCCAGGTGCCGATAGTTACAGACAAGCACACGTGTCTAATATATTTAAAATTACAATCATCCAGAAACACATGGAAGTAGAGAGAGCAGAGCCAGTCAGGAAATGAGCAACAGTATGTCTTTATTTAGTCTCTATAACTGGACTGTAGATGTTTTCACCCAATCACAGTATAACCCAGGAAACAAGATTAAGTAGTTTGCTGCAATGTACCCATAATAGAAATATCTAGAACGCAATCCGTCATCATATAATGGAAATATAACGAAAATGAACAGTTGTCTGAGATGCGCTTACATTGCAACGGCAGTTTTCTAAGCAATTAGTTACCTTTATTTACTTAGTTCTGTTTTGCTCCATGACCAAGTGCCTTATGTTTGAAGGTGAATGTCTTAAGGAATCTAAGACTTGGAGAAAGTGTCCATTTTTCTTGAACAGTGCTTTGATATTCTCTATTAAAATCTGTCATTTTTTTATTTACAGGTTTCATTTATTTGCAGCAACTGTACTCAAACCTTTTTCTGGTAATGCCTGTTGCACTTAATGTGTGTTTTCATTTGGTGCCATTCGGGGTGGAGTAGACTGACTGATGTTGAAACGGTCTGAAGATGTAGACTGACTGATGTTGAAGGTAGTTTTCATTGGCCAAAGCAAAACGTAAATTAAGCTGAATGAAAATTGCATAGTGGAGTGTGGTTTGTTATGATAACTTGAGAAAAGGCAATGATTTCACAAAAAAAGGCAAAAGCCCAGAACAGTGAAATTGAGTCAGTTTACAGCAGTGCTGGTCTGAAATAGTGAGTATATTGTTATACTATGAGTAGCTAATAGCTAAACTAGCTTGGCAAGTACGCATCATAGCTACAACACATAGCTACATAAATACTTATAGGATGAACAGTAGTTTAATAATTCCACAAGCTTGTTTTAGTATTTTTCTAACGTTGCTAATGTTTCTAGTTTTCTGTTAATATTCATAATTGGGAAAGTTTTGTTACAACCTGCAAGGTTAGTTAAAAACTCAAAAGATGTGTCTAGGTTCACTGGTCACTGAATAGAAAATAAAATGGCTATATTTCCATTAGGATGCCTGGTAAGCCAGTAAGCTTCTCTAGAACAGCACATATTACATCAAAACCAAACGATTAATGGCTTTTTTATCTCAAAATAATTACTTATTTTCTCCAAATTTTCACTTACAATATTGAAATAATTACTAATTTTGTCAAATTCTTCATTTATTATCTTGAAATGATGTCTTATTATCTTATCCTACTTACTTTATTGAAAGTAATAACTAATTTTGCTAATGTAGTAAGTTAACATAAGTCAAATTTCTAAATAAATCAATTTTTGAGTAAATAATCCACAATTTTGACATATTTGATAGGTCTCAGGATAATAAGTCAAATATTTGAGAAAAGTAGTAATTATTTTGAAATGATCAATATCTGTAGCTGTTATAATTATACACCCGCCAGCCACTTCATCAGGTAGACCTCCTTGTATCTAGACTCTTTGTCTATTTTATCAGCTCCACTTACCATATAGGTGCACTATGTAGTTCTACAGGTGCAGACTGTAGTCCATCCAATTGTCTGCAAAGTTTGTTAGGCCCCTTTTACCAAACTGTAAGTGAGCTTTCAGATGTCTGGTTCCTATCACCACCACTGTGAACAATTCTGACTCTGTAAGTTACTCTAGAATGGAGTATTTCACATCAAACCACACTGAATGACTTTGTTTACTTCTCAACAATTTAATTATGTAGATTTTTTTTTTAATCGGTGGAGTGCCTCTTTAAGTAACAAAAATGAGTAGTTGAAAAAGTAGTTGATACTGTGTGAGCTGGATTGAAGAACATTTAATTTCTCCTGGAAGCCCCCGGACATTACATGGATTTGTTACTTTCAGCAGCACATGTGATTTAACCTAATGCATTGTTTAAAGTATTAAAGTGTTGATTAGCCAAACAGGCTTTGGGTGATGACTACAGATGATACTGTGCTGTAATGAGGATAAGTTTTGGAAATGGTTAAACAAACATGTTGACAAACATAATATTGACGTTATGTATATTTTTCCTAACATTAGTGTTTTTCTGAGCAAACAAATGCCCAAGAAAATAGATTTTATATTCTAATTTTCTTTTGCACATCTGTGCTTAGACATGAAACATTTTTTTACATGAAACATATCATTAATACAGTTTTAATCTTTCATTAAAAAATAATGTGTGTATGTATATATACATAAAAACATATATATATATATATATATATATATTTGTTTATTGAAATAGCCTGGGTAGATAGTTTGTGACAGATTAGAGCGGTGGCGGTGGCACAGTGCGGTGTACCTGCAGTAGCATTAAGTCACATTGGAGCTGGTTTACGGCCTGTGTGGAAAGTGAGATCATTAAACAGAAATGAAGCAGATGGGTTGTTTTCCCCACGGGAGGAAGCCGCGGCGGCAGCACCATCTCATCTGCAAATCATCCTGATCGCAGTGAGAGGAAGCTTACCTTGATCCGGACCGTTCTACAGCATTCCCCTCAATTCTCCCTCAGCTTATAAACATCGGACCCCCCCGCACTCCACTCGCAAAAGCCGCACACACACACACACAAACTTGCTGGAATAATGAGACTCAACCACCATCTGTGTAAACAGCGTCTGGCTTGATGCGCACAGGCATGAGATGGATGGCCTCTATAGATGCTTTTAGGGTCCTCGTCGGTTCCCACTGTAACACATACAAGATGATTTCCCAGAGTTTAACCCCATAATCTCACATTGTTTCATATAATAGAGCTCTTTCAGAGACAGGCCACTGAATAGTGATGGTGGGAAAGCAGGCTAAAATCTGACTGTGAAAAAAAACACAAAGGCCTAAACAAAACCGAATGATATTTCCCATAATCTACAGAGAGCCTGCTCCGCTCATGAGAGCTCTGCGCTTCTCCCCAAAAAATGCGTTTGTTTGTTTAAGAGTTTTATTTACATGAGCGAGAGCTTTTGACGTAGCAAATTGACTCCAGACGGCTTCCTGCGTCATGTCTGTCAGCATGGCTACAGTCCTCAGAGACAGGACCTGGGCGGGGGGGGGGGAGCTGCCGCTCACCTACTGTGCCTGTGGAAAGGGTAGGCAGAGAACGGATGCTGATGCTTAGTGCCTTTAAAGAGATGGTTCAGTCAAAAATCATTCACAGTACACAGTGTTCCCTCTTACATCAAGTGTACACAATTAGCCAAGACATGATTGGTGTCTGATGTTTGCTTCTTTAGTTTTGCACTGGAGCCGTGAGACTAATGTAGCTAACAAGCAATAGAAGCTTGAAGTCACCAATTAGCATCATGCAAGCTGCATTCCTAACAATCATGCACTTCCCTTGCTAATGTGGTTTCTTCAGCATTATAAACAGTAGTAGCAGCCATCTTAAAGCTTGCATTTTTATTGATAACATTAAATCATGCAGTGTCAGAAACCACATAAGCAGGTCTAGGCATGCATTTAGAATAAGGCATATTAATAAGGCATATAGAATAAGGCATGCATTTTGCACAGTGCTAAACAGGTGGCTATAATCTTCCATTACGTGTTAGCTATATTAGCCTTGTAGCCTCAGTGCAAAACTAAAGAAGAAAGCTTCAGATGCCAAACATGTCTTGGCTGATCAAATTGTGTACATTTGTTTTTTAGCTTTACCAGTTTACTTGTCCCCAGTCATTATTGCATTAATGCATTAAAACATCTCATTTTGCATTTTTTTTTCTCACTAGCAGCTCATTAAACCTAACTATTTGTACCTTTCTATCAAAGCATCACTGGGGTCCCCTGCCCCTTTTGTCTCCAATTTTAAAGTGCCTTCTTTGGAGAGCTCTAAATGCTTAATAACACTCCCTGGAGCGCAAGCCGTGTCTGTAAATGTATAAAAGAATTTCAAAACACCAGCCTCATCTCACAGGCATTTTGCCTGTTGCTTTCATTTTACGTCATAAGACAGCACCAGTGCATGTGTCCGACTTTAAGGCTGCGTCCTAATAGTTAGATAGAAACTTCCTTTACTGTCTCCTTGCATTTGCCCGACCTGTAGCCCATGGCCTTACTAAATATATTGGCAGAGCTGACTAGCATAATGAATCCCCATGGATACCAGATCAGTCAAAATCAAGGCAAGCAGATAGATGTCGCCTCATTTTACCATTCTGTACATTCAGCTATAACACACTGTCTTACTACACACAATTACTACACACTACACCCCTGCTGTAAAGAATGGTGTACCTCTGTAACCCAATGTGTTGGTTCAATTTAAAGTCCAACTCCTGCCAGAAAATAAAAGCCTAAAAAAAGAAATGAAAAAACAAAGCGTGCTGCCATGGAGTTATTTACATTGCCATGGTTACAGTCACTGTGTGGTCTGAATCGCACACACAGTTCTGATCAGGCAGAGTTTTTCTATAGTTTTTTACCAACTCGCATACCTTTAGGATTTTTGAGATAGCTTTGATATTTACAGATACAGATATTTTTTGATACTTACAAAAGGTATTGCCCTGTACAATCTTGTGCAAAGAAAATATGTACATTTTTGCCATGTTTTCATCTGTATTTTTTCACATCAAAACAAACAGAAAAAAAAGTTGATACAGCAAAACCTACTGAGACAGAAATTAATTTAAATACAAATGTCATTTATTATGTAATTACATAATGATAATAATAAATTTGAGTTATAATGCACTTTTTACCCCTTAAAATTCCAGACCTATTACATCTTATGGCTTACTATTCAGTAATTTAATGGACTACAATGTAAACTGACTAACTTATTCTTAGATGGCAGAGGGTCCTGCAGTTTAAAAAGAGCTTTACAGGATGATTAAAGGTTAACATAATACAGAAGGTTTGTAAAGTTTAGTAAAACACAAGGAGAGAAACGAAATGACACAATAAAATAGTTATACGATGGAAATTGAATGTGTGGCAAAATGAAATAATGACTCTGAAGGTTAATCACTAAGTGTGCTTTACTGTAGTGATGTGCTTTACTGAACGCAATGAATAGTACAAGTCCCGACAGCGATCTGTAGGTAGGAGAAAGCATAGAGGAGAGGTGAGTCATGTGTCCTCTCAGGCTCTTCCTAAACGACTCCCTTCACCCTGATTATCCACATCCAGCTCTTCTATTCTTCTCTCTCTGCTACACTCACAGCATCTGACTCCCAGCTGACCTCACTCAGCTGCTTCCCCTGTCTGCTACTTTCCTGAGCGTTTGATTTGTTATGTTGTTCGTTTGTTGTGATGTATTTGTATTGTTTAGGCAACAACCTGGAATACATGATTGCCTGATTTACAGTCGGCCTATATTCCTCAGGCATTCTCTCTCTCTCCCTCTCTTTCATTCTCTTTCTCTGTCTTTCTCTATGTCTCTGTCTCTCACACTTTCACTCTGTCTCTTTCTCTCTCTATCACCTTTCTCTCTCTCACCATCTCCCTCTTCTACTCTCTTTCTTTCTTCATATATTATTTCTATGTCCTCCCTTGTTCTCTCTCACACTCCCTTTCGTCTCTGTCTCTCTCTCTCTCTCTCTCTCTCTC
>JAILXH010219538.1:0-10740 GCA_023558415.1 Piaractus mesopotamicus
ATGATGTCATGATGTCATGATGAAATGCCATGATGGACACAATGTCATTCCTCCACTGACTTGCATTAAAAGTTAAGAATGTTTTTCTCTTCTCTCGTAAAATTACATTTTGAGAGATGCAAGGTTTTGTTGCATTGTGATTTTTTCTGAAAAATACTGAAGTACTGAAATACTGAAATCACTATTTGGATATTTGTCACATTGTTCTTACAGTTGTGTGATAAAGCTTGGATCATATTCAATGACATTGATTTTCTAAGTGAAAATAAGTTTAACACATCCCCTTTAGAGAACAAACCTTTTGTAGAACCTCACAACCTTACATCTAGGACTGAAAGATGAATAGTATTTATATAAAAATCGCAAATTGAAAGAGTGCAATTTTCAAATCACAAGAGCAGCAATTTTTATAATAGACTATATTATCAAGAATGTTGTCTTGACAAACTTCAAGTGGGGAAACCTAAAACACAGAGTTTGTGAACTGTTTGTAGATAGCTAGACCAATCAGAAGCAACCAAAGAGTCATGTGCTATGTACATGAAAACAACCACAGTTAACAGGCAGTCTAGCATGTTAACCAGCTATGTTTAAGCCTCAAGCCAGAAAAAGTGGTTAGGCTGGTCTTCCTGGACAAAAAATAGTCACAATTTAAATCATAATTGTGACAATTATCAGACAAATCACAATTACATATTCTGCCCAAACCGTTCAGCCCGTCTTACATCATGATCTACTGCTGCACAGGATAGTTCTAGCTCATTAGCTCATCTGAAGGAACAGATGTTACTCAAATGCAGTGTCTAAAGGATTTCCCTTGGCTATTTTTAAATAGTAATTTAGTCAAAATTTACTTGTACGTTTCTATGAGCTGCTAAACTTAAAATAAGGCAATAAGCCCAATTTCCTTCCCTGCGCTAACCAAATATCTGTTCAATGACTCTATTTTAGGTCCCATTCTAGAGGATGTTACTGCAGACATCTAAAATTGTTTTTTTTTTTAATTCCAAAAAAACTTTTGAAAGCAACTTCCTACAAATTATTTGAAAACTGTGAAACTGTATAATCTGGAATTGTATTATTCATCATTATTATACATGCATCTGCAGCTAAATGTGCCTAAAAATCGTTGATTTAATACTTTTGAATGATATTGTACCTCTTCCAGTTGTGTTCGTGTTTCTCATTTTATCATGTCCATTTATCATGTCTGCACTGCTTCCTTACTGCATGGCTGCTGGTCACATCTGTCCTTTACAAGGATGTTCAGTACACCAAGAGCACATAACTAGTCTTAGCTAAAAGGAAAAGGGTGACTAACTTGTTTTTGCCCTGGCAGATGCTGTGTGAACCATTAACGGCTTGAAGCAGAACGCAATTAACTGGAATGGAATTAAGCCTACGCCATTTACTTACACATTTAGACACTTTCAGAAGGTTATTGTCAAAGCAATATTTGTGAGTACAATTTTGTTCATGGCTAAAAGTTCACCTACGTCATCAAAGTCTATTAGCCTCCAATTTTAGAGTCTACATCACACTGGAGACACTGTGCTTGAGAAAACAGGTTGTGGCGTGCTAGCAATTTACCCATTACCTTCTCTCAGAAACATGTCCCTCAACAGACCTCTGTGGGCCAAGCCTCAGCAGCTAGCCTCAATGTCCACCATCCGAGATCTACCCGTGTTTACCCTGAACAAAACTTGAGGTTCATTTACAAAAATGTCTAATGACATGCCAATGAAGCCAAACAAAGCCTTCCCGGAATCATTATTGCGTTCCCGTAACTCCACTTAAAAATATGACATAGATTATGCATTATAGCATCTGTGATGAGAGCTCTTGAGTGTTCAATCGTGAAAAGCGTACAAGTCAATGTTCAACCATTTCAATCAAGTCCTAATTAGCAATGCACTTGCATAAGAAAACGTTTTGCGTCAAGCAATAGAATAAATATACCAGAGATCAGCTAAAATTGCCCTAAATTATTTTGAGGAGCATGCACATTGAATGTGACAAGGTACTGGATGCAGATCGCCGTGTGAGAGAATGCGTGGTTGACGCGTGAATGCTTTCCGTGGTAATTTATGGAGGCAATTTCTTGTAGCTGTCACAAGCAATACAAACGGTACATTTAACTTCGAATCAGCCTTGGATTATGCTGGGATGTCAGAAATAGGGTCTTAGGTAACACTTCACATGAATCTCAGATACACTAAATATTGTAAATGCATTTACAAAATGTTATATTCCACACATAGACAAGACTTTCTAAAGAGAGCTTACATAATACACACCCATCAGCCATATCATTAAAACCACCTCCTTGTATCTACACTCATTGTCCATTTTATCAGCTCCACTTACCATATAGGAGCACTTTGTAGTTCCACAATTACAGACTGCCCACCAGATGTTGTTGGCTGTATATTTTTGGTTGCTGGGCTATTCTCAGTCCAGCAGTGTCACTGAGGAGGTGTTTAGAAACTCCAGCAATACTGCTGTGTCTGATTCACTCATACCAGCCCAACACACATTAACACGAATGACCCACCGCCCAAATAACACCTGCTCTGTGGTGGTCCTAACCACTGAAGAACAGTGTAACAAAGTACACACAGAAACAGATGGACTACAGTCCGCAATTGTAGAACTACAAGGTGCTCCTATTGGTAAGTAAGTGGAGCTGATAAAAAGGACAATAAGTGTAGAAACAAGAAGGTGATGATAATGTTATGGCTGATTGGCGTAGGTTATGTAACCTGTCATTATAAAGTTTTCTCTGCTCTATAGTTTACACCATTCCATATAACGCACTAATAAGCAGTAGATACAAAGCTCAGTTCGTAAAAAACATTCAGAATGTATATTGTACATAAGAGTAACAGATTCGTAGCAAGTGTTACCAAATATTGTAAAGAAACAATCATTCTGTTCTTGGCATGAGCAAGGCTACAGAGAAATGATTTACAGTGTTTTAGAACATGAAATGCCAGTCCTTGCTGTCAAAAACCACTTGACCTCCATAACAGCCCTGACTAAAGTGTATTTGTGTCACACAGAGCTAGCAAATGATCCCTAAAATTATGCACTGATTGAACAACATGTTGAATTCTCACCAGGTCTCCATGTACTTGGCTAAAAACACACTTCCTCAGTTAAGAAATGCTTTGTAAACCTAAGAAGAATTGAACAATAATGACATTTAGCGTGCGCACTGTAACATGCAAATAGGACAAATGGTTCTTTCATTCAAGGTGCTACACAGAAACCCACTGAATAGTTTCTGTTTTATGCAAACATCAGAGAACACCCTGCATTTCTTCCATTTCCAGCCAAAATGACCACTAAGCACAAGTTATTCATTTTTCAGAATTAGAAAAGAAGCAGAAAACACATTTAACAGAAAGCTTTTAGTATTGACCCTCCACTTTCAGTTTCTCAAATAAATCTGCAGCCACACCTCAAAAGTTCAGTCTCAAAAGTTGGTTTAGCATTTTCTGCTTCTTACCATCCAAGTAATCCCAAACACATTCAGTGATGTTGAGGTCTGGACTCTGGGGCGGTCAGTCCATTGTTCTGAGAACACCAGCAGCTTCCTTGTTTGATGTGTCTGTTTCTTTTTCTCAGTAAGGGCTTCTTGACAGCTACACATCCTTTCAGACTCATAGTGCTCAGTTGTTTTCTCAGTGGAAGAATGGACAGAAACACCTGTGGATTTTTTTTCACATCTGAAGCAAGAGTGAAGCTTGATTTTCTCCTCTTTCTCAAAGCTTTAAGTGCTGTTTTTCTGATGGGGACAGTTTTGGTGGTCTAGCAGGTCTTGTATGGGTGGTTGTTAGGAGTCCGGTTTTCTCTGTAGCTTTTTTATCATTTTCTGAACTTCAGTTTTTTTTTTTCTTTTTCATTTTCCGTCCTTATGCAAACGAATTGTCTCAAATGTAACCTTACAAATACCTCCTGAAAAAGGAATAACTTAATGGCCGTTTTGACTGGAAATTAAATAAATGAAGGGTGGTCTTGGACTTTTGCACAGTACCGTACATGGACATTAATCAAATGCAATGAGGTTGTGACCTATGAGTCAGATTATCATAGCTAACCCGTGGTTTGCGTTAACCAGCATGCCAAGCAACAATCTATCACTGCAAACCGTTTAAGTTAAATTTTTTATACAGCAAACATTGTTTTACTTTCAATACAACTTGGAATATGATGGTACCACTAGTACTGTGAGGTTCTTCATGCTAAATTGTAGCCCACCGTGCTTAAAAAGTGCATTTAAAAACATATAAAATTAAATTAACACATCCATTTAAGTAGCAAACTGGTTTGAAATTCTATAGTACATTAATGTTAGGCTCTTGCTCAGCTAAGGCTGGCTTTACACAGTTAACTTGCTTGAAACGTACAATAAACTAAATTGCACTTGAGTTGCATAATGTAAAGCATCCTGGAACTTATTTGAAACTCAGCCACAGCAGTTGCAAGCACCTCAACTTTGTGAATCAAGATGCTGATAACACACCATGTCAAACAACACACCTTCAAACTATTGATTTCACCAGATCAGTGAACGAGAAAATAAAACAGACGGTGGTTTATTGGGTGGCTGAAAAGGACATAACTGACTTAAAACTGTTAGCTTTTATTTTGTCAGTTTTCTGAGCCATGACAACAAACATGAGTTTCTCGAAGCTAACGTTTCTGTAACCAGCTGTGTTAACCAGCCAGCTAACACTATCAGCTGTTTAAACACACATCAGATAAAAATACAACTATAAAGTAAAGAATCATAAATGGCGAGATGAAATACATATATAGGTTTGGGAAAAAAGAAATAGCAGCTGGAAAAACATATGAAGACATTAAAAATGCTTCAAATTTGTAAATGATACAAAACAGATTTTGATACAGTCTATCAAAAGTATGAGCTGATGATTTGGCTCATAGTGGAGTCACTGAATGTGTTGCGTGCAACTTTGTTTTTGAATTGCTTTGTGTAACTATCAAGTTGCATGGAAATTATGTTGCATGCACCTCACAACAGGAAACTAGTTGCATGAAAGTTTCACTTTTTAAAGACAGCCTAATTCTCAGTCACGGACAGCCCTAGTTTTTTAAAAGGGTTATTTGTTCATGTCATCTTCTGAAAGCAGGCCATTCAGAGCATTTGACACACTTTGTAAACAAACTCCAATCAGTATTAATTCAGCACGCCACAGCCCATTCAAAGATAATTAAGAACGCACCTACTCTGTTCAAAATCCTGCCTGGTGAAAACAAAAGAACTTGCCCAAGGTCATTTTTTCCCAACTGAGCTTCATTAAATATAACCTAATTGGATGGGAAAATGTCCAGTCTGGCAACAGTAACCAACTCCCTGTGGTTTGTGAAACAAATTGAAATAATAACGCCACTGTTGAATAAGAGGATCAGAGAGCAGGTGGTTATTGCACATTTCACTGTAGCTGGACAAGAGTAACATGACAAAACATTTGATGTTGAATCACATGGCAGGGATATGAAGAGAAAAGAGGTAGGCCAGTTATTAGCAGGACATTTTGTCACTAACCGTGACCTTCAGTAATGGGATAGAACCTTTTGCCAAACTGCTTTGAAATTGCAGTGAGTGTAGTGACCATCCTACAAATCAAAGATCCTATTTAATTACATACAGCACATAAACCAGCCCAAGCTTTCCTAAAAGTACAGCTTGGATAGTAATTGTTAAGTAACAGATGAACACTGAAGTGTGGAGGACACACTGATACTGAGGTATCAATAAATTAAGAGTTTAATTTCAAAATGATGTAAATTCATTTGTATCAGTATTGAATTTTTGTAAAGAATAACAGCTGACGTATAATGGATTTCTCTCTAATAAAGGTGGTATTAATCATAATATAGCATTGATATTTCTTGTATGCTTAAAGCCCACTTTTATGAATGAATATCATGAAAAAAAGAAAATTCTATAATGCATTTCGGAACAAAATCCATCATATCTGGTCTAGGGCTATCAGTCACTTGATTAAATCCAATTTTTGAAATAAAATATACAATTTTATGACGTCATTCTAAAGACTTTCTGGCATATATTTTCTAATAAAATCATTTGAAGTGTGTGTATGGTTTAATATAGGGTTCTATATATTTATTGTTCTGTTTTCAGTTTACTCTGATTTATTTATCTGGTCATTAATGAAATTTGTAAATGAATGAATTACTTTCTAGCTCACACACATACACACTCCCTCACTCACATTATGCAGGGTGAAGAATCTCCACAAGGAGCAGCTATTAGCACTCATGATTTTGCATGTGTCACTGAAAAACAGAAAACCAGCTTAAACTCACACCAGCAGAATCTCACCAATACGTTTTTAGCCACTTTCTTTTTGGGAGTAAAATACTTGCAATGCACTCTACGTACGTACATGAAAGCACAGTATGTTTGACGCTGCAATAAACCACTGTTAACTGATATGATAACTATATAACCGCTCAATAAAAAAAAACGCAAACATTTTATATTTACATAAAGACTATTATTCAGAATAATACTGAATTATTAAGGCTATGAAATAACACAGATGTGATCACTCCAATCTAAATTACGACCTCCTATCAGAGCTACTTAGACCCACCCTAGCTCGCAACACAGCTGACTGGCTTAAACACATTAATAAACACAAACACTGCACTAATTTTTACAAGGCATAGTTATTAACTAGTAATGACATTTAACAAGGCACAAAGTGATAAGGATAATAGTTCTAAGTTCTAAAACTGATTTCTGTTTGGTTAGACATCCTGGTTAAATTAAACTTAAACATTTGTGCTTTGGAAATGAATTCTTATTTAAGCATCACTTTATTTTTCTCAGAAACATTTAACCACGCTATACTTAAAAACTCAGCAGTGATAATTTGGCATTGTTCACTTTATATCTTATACAACATTAAAACCAACACCCAGAGTAGCTGGGCCATGTGTATGTCCACGTTGGCCACAGTAAAATGGACCGGCATGTGGAATTGGAGCTTTCTGTGAGCTCCTGTGTTTTTGTATCACTGTACAAAAGAAGCTCCATGCTGCCTTTACTGTTGGATGCACTGCGATGCAGAATGGAATTCCCATCCCTATGGAATTGCTTGTTATGATCTGTTTCATCAGATTAGCAACAAAAGATGACTGATGTGTAAACATATTCCTGTTTGTATGTTTGCTTGCTCTAATTGGAAGTTGGCGAAACAAACAAAATAACGGTTCACTAATTTATGATGATTAGATCGCCAGAGTAAACACGATGACAGCATTGAGGGATCATGTCATTAACGGTATTTAATTATGAAATTTAATTACTAATTAAATATATATTTAATTATGAAAAAGATACATTTCAATCAGATGTCTCCGAACCTTTGATTGCTACTGTAAATCTGAAGATGAAGCTCAACTGAAGTCAGAAACTTTGTGCACTGAGCAGACGATGATGAGCTGAAAAAACTTAGCCCTTATCCTGAAGCAGCGGTCCTCAGGTACCCCAAGATTTTTGCTCCCAATCTAACTCACAACACAGAGATAGAGCAAAAATCTGGACCTTCAGCACGCACCCAGTTTGAGGACCACTCTTGTAGAGCACTGTGGTGTCCATTATTGTGAGTCAATAAACAACTCAAACAATAAATGCTAATCCTATGTTGTTATGAGAAGTTAACAATATTTTAATTTAAATTTATAAAATATACATTTGATTCCTGACATACCCTTAAGAAAAGGGTTCACAAGTATTTCTAGCATCTAGAACCTACAATTCAATTTCTTTTTCAGAATGTAAAGTGGATTATAATCTGCTTTTATGATGCAGGCTTTTGTTTTACGATTAATCTTTTCAGTTGGGAATGGATGTCATTATAGCTTCATCAAAAACCCAATGGCATGATATCCTGTCATAGCAGGTCCAAATGAAGACGGAGGAATCCAGTGAAAGGGGCAATCATAAATCTTCACTACTGAATAACAGGCAATAACCTGCTCTGTAAAAACACTGCCACATACCAGAAGACAATAATGCATCAGCTAATAACATCCGTAACAGCGGCATCGATGCAAAGTCAATGGACTGATGTACGGATGCAGAAGAATGCAACAAGGTGCTGTCTGCAAGTGATTTGGCTTGTGATTTCTGCTTTTACAGCTCTCTCTCTCTCTCTCATCCCTGGGAGCGTCGCGATTTTATCATGCCAAAACGAGGAGGGTTAGCCAAGTGCCGTGTCTGCACATATGCCAAAACGTGCAGGTATTGGGAGGGGGGGTGGCAGGGCTGACTGTTCTTTCTGCCTGAAGCCACTGTTTCGGGAGGAGATTACAGCCCCGTGAATAATTAAAAAAAACAAGCTGGCAGGCATCAAATATTAAAAAGGTGATGTTTATACACTGCTGAATAAAGCATTAGGCCACTTATTTGGCCAAAAAAGAAACGCAACTTAAAACCAAGGGCATTCGCCTCACGTGGAGGCTCCTGGCTTCTGCATGTTTTGGTCTAAGTGGACTGTAACACACAGAAAAGAACCTTTTAGATAGGGATACCACTTTTTACGGTACCAATACAGATATATGATCCTCATATCGGCTGATACGGAGCACCGGTAGTGAAACTAACTCTATATGACCTAACTAGATTTTTTAACAGTATTACTTGGGCTGATAATTGATGATGATCACCCCAAGATAACCCAAGACATTGGACATTTTGGTGAAACCCAAAATAAGACAACGGTCTAACTATAATTACAGCAGTAAAGACTGTAGTGGAGATATTTAAAAATAACAAAAACATGTAAAATATATCCAACCTCACCTACAGCATGAACATAACATATAACACATGCAGAAACTTTCAATGAAGGCAATGAATAACAAGTAAGGAAAACAAGCAGTAGTAAACAGAAACAGCCACAATGACTTCTGGGTAGCCACAATATTTATATTATTTAAGACAGCGAGTTTAAGAAGTGTGACAATTGAGATCTGACAATCATTTATGTCAGCAAAGCACCATTTAACAGATTTTATGAGTATAAAATTAAAATCTTAAATATAAACATAAAATTTTATTGCCTGATATTATCCAGTATCTGAATTTTTTAGCCCCCTAAAACACTCTAAAGCTAGCTGATGAAAAGTAACAAGTTATATCATGTTCCATTTGTAGTTGGTATCTCTATATTGACTGTGTTTTGTATAAGGTTAAAGTCCCAGTTTAAAGTTCCAGTGGCAGATGAGTCTGTTTTTAGGACTATAACAACAGTTTTTTACAAAATGGTTCTTCAAGGGTTTTTAGTAGAGACAGTGGTTCTATAGAGAGCCATGAACACTCAAAGAACCATTTGCATGCTTAAAGCATTCTTTTCATCATGAAAAGTTCTCAGATTGAACTCTGCTATTGTTATGATGTCAAGCTTGTATCAATAGCAGAACCCATTTTGGTGCTATATAGAACCATATATAACACATTCTCTATCAATCTGATGAACCAATTCACAAGGCAAAGAACCATTTAAGCATGCAAATGGTTCTTTGAGTGTTATGGTTCTATATAGAACCACGGTCTTTACTAAAGAACCCTTGAAGAACCATCTTTTTTAAGAGTGGAGCTTTCAAAATGCATAACACGTTAATGTGTTAGTGATCTCTGATGTCATATTTCTTCTGGTTCCTCAAGAAAGTAAAACAAAATAAATTTCGACAAACGTAGTGAATGCCGCAACTGCAGATGCCCCATATATCTACTCCAGTAATCAACCAAGCTCAGTCAACAAAGCTCATTAAAACTTTTAGTGTACACTGTGAAGGCGCATGTTTGAACACTAAAGCTTGACCAATATATAGGCTGGCCGATAATATTGGGTGATACTGACAATCCGCAGTTTTAATGGTATCGTCAAAAAGTGTCAGCGATAATTAGCGATGCCTCTGGTATTGTGTCAGTGAGCTGACTGTAAAACATCCTTCGGTATGAGAAAAGCTCTGGGTAGTTAAAACTTCTTTTTAATTGTTCAGTGAATATCAGTTTTTCAAATTTTTAGACACTAATAATCAATGGCAGCCACTAAATTTTCGAACACGTTGAACAAGATGCGTAATTAGTATGCAGATGAATCCTATTAGTACAAATTGCAATTCAATTGTCATTGGCTTATCCATTGCGATCTGTTATATAAGAGAGCAATAACATCATCATTACATGATACATTTACTACTGTGCTAATGGTAATGGTAGACAACTGTGAAAACTTTATCAATCAGTTTTTCAGTAACTACTCAAACCTCCATGCTATTCTGTAAACACAATGTTGGCATTTGCTGCAGAAAGGAGGTCAATTAGCTTCTGACATCACTGAAAGTAATTCTGAATAACGACTAATGCACTGACACAACCAGAAGCTTCTTTTGCCCCCTCAAATGCTCCTTCCTGCCTCCTGGCTGTCACACTTGTCCAATTTCTGCTAACCTCTTTCCCGCCAGAGCCCGAGCTAAGTAATTATAATGCCTCAATTAGAACAATTACTGAGTGTCAAGTATACAACAATGGAAACCTTTTCAGTCCCTGTGTGTTATTAGTCTTTGGCACCCTTAGGCTACTGTAAACAAGGTAATTTTTGCAAAGCCTTTTAAACATTGACCTTCGGTCACTTGTAGCAATATACAAAACTATAGACTATATTGTATACG
>JAILXH010219538.1:22565-37294 GCA_023558415.1 Piaractus mesopotamicus
AATTCTATTGATGCACACAAAAGCCATGCTATCACTAATAGCTCCCCCTTGTGCAGAACTTTCAGCCTGCTAAACGTAAGTGACTTTGATTTACAAGCTAGGTCAATGAGGTGCGTTCGATGAAAACACATGACAAAACAGCTGAACACAGCTTATCATCACATTAACCTAGGGATAAACAGACCAACCAAACCCCATCACAACCAGCCTGTTCGAAAATACAGTCAGCGCAGCATTCAATAAATCATATATGAAATATACTGAATATATGATATCTTGAAAAAATAAAATCATTGGTCTATTAAGCCTAGAAAATTGATACCAACAAAGACAAATCTTTAGCCACAAAGATGAGTGATTACAACAGCCAGAATGATCAAAATACATGAAGCAGTCATAAACTTATCAGACATGTAAAGTGAAAATATTCTAGTGCATAATTACAGAACCCATTTGGAAATACTCACCACACTCACTTATGATATTTAAACATGAATTATGTCCATTATGTTGACTGAACACTGTCCACTGACATTATCGGCCAGTCATTTAAAAGCAACAAGTTTAAAACTGACATTGCTCTAAAGCAGTTTTACAGAAAAATATCAAGCAAAAACATGTAGTAAAAATATAGTTACATATTTCAATATGGTAATTTCTTCTTTTTGGCTCATGGTAACCAGCAGGTAGGTGCACCAGTGGCCATAATGGATGAAACAACCCTAGTAATCAGTGTTTTGTCTTGGATTACTTCTTTAAGTAAATATGTCAACAGTGGTCATAGTGATTACATTATATTAGCTGTACTTTGTATCAGTTGTAAAGCCATAGTAACTAATACTAATCACGGAAACAGGTGGTTTTTGTTGAAAAATTGGTTTTCAATGATATTGGACAGATTGGTGATCGGAAAGGGGTTCCCAAGTGTGGCAACTATCTCAGTGTTGGTCCTACACTTAAATAAGATGGTTCTTTAGTAAAGGCAAAGGTTCTATATAAATCCATTAACTCTCAAAGAACCATCTGAATGAATAAATGTTTCTTTGCATGGTCAAATAGTTCTTCTCTATGATGGAAAACCAGTTGTGTTCCTTTAAAGAACCTCTTTTAAAAATGGTTCTGTATAGCATCAAAAAGGTCCCACTATTGCTATAGTTCAAAGAACTCTTTTTCAGAAATATGGAACCCTTTTACTAAGAGCATACCATTAGGAGATTGGAAGTTTGATTTCTTTCATGAATAGCATCGGCCTGGAAGTCAGAAATCCCTAGATGAAGAGTAAACCATGCATATTATATGTTCTTCTTCAGTACTCCATTAAGTAGGATATTGCAGTGCTAGACAAAGACAGAAGATGAGACAGATGCATGGTTTCATTATTTAAACACAGGGTGCTTGTAATGGAGCTGCTGAGGACATATGTAGCATCATACAACTGTTACTGCATGGAGTCGTTTCATGGGAATAGCACAGATCCTGTGAATAAGTTTTGAGAGCATATGTTGTCGAGCCTGATCTCTGGAGGGAGTCTGTTCCTGATTTATACTCTTAAATTTTAACATTATATTTTAGACAACTCTATTTTAGACGGTACTATTAACTTCTAAAATTTCTGCTTACCTCAATTATTCAGAGTAGTTTGGTGTGAAATAATTCATTGTAGAGTCATTACAGTGATAGTGATAGGAATCACCGGTCACAATGTCACCAGCACAAACATAGCCATTTCATTTACTTACCAAAACCACCAGTGAACCTACATGTGAGTTTTTATGTGGAATGTTGATGACAGTAAAATGGTGGAAAATCAAGAAACAAAAAGATTTACTGGGGACTACTTTGCCTTATTTTAAACTACATATATCACTACACCATTAATGGACTTTAAAAGTACATTGTAGCCCAAAGATTGATCTCAAAACTATTGTAAAACAATGTGTCATCAGGCAGCATATTCATAACCATTTCATGTAATAACTTTTTATGAGGAAGCTTTTAGAGGTGGATGTCTTGTTGGTGGGGATCGCCATGTCTACAACACAAATATAGCCATTTTATTTACTATTCAAAACCACCTGTGAACCTACATGTGTCTTCTGAGTTTTTATATGTAAAGCTGGTGATGGAAAAATCTGAAAAAATATATTTTTTGGGGACTATTTTGCCTTGCCGTAAATGGATTTTAAAAAATCTGTTGTAGGCTAAAAGTATTATAAAATAATTGAGACATCAGGCAAATTGTTTCTAAGTATTTTATGTAAAAATTTTCCACGAGGGAGCTTTTAAAAGGCATTAAATTCTTTGAACGTCTGGTTCCTAACGGTACTGTTGCATACAGAGACAGATTCTGATTTGGTAAATGTCTCTCAAGTGGCACAGCTCACATCAAACTAATCTGAATGACTTTGTTGACATTTTAACCATTTAATTATGCAACTTTGACACATCTGAATGAATTAACAAGATGATGTATTGAATGTAAGGACAAGAAACATGCTGTTGATCCAAAAAGACATGTGGGACTTTGGATGTAAAGCATAAATTATAAGCTGTATACCAGAGCTTATATGAAAATGCTCAGGCCGGGTTCTTCTCTGGAGCTCTTTAAAGAATAAAGATGAATGGAGCAAATCAGCAGAACTCAATTAAAACCTGGTTTCCACATGTGCTCCTATATAAGTATTTCCCTTGTGTTATATAATATCCTCTATTTGAGCATCACCTTTTTGAAATCGTGTTCTGCTTCGCTGTGTTTCTCATCTTTCCGAATCATTCCCAAAAGCTTTCTCTTCAACAGCTTTCCCCTGTTTTCCTCCCCTCGCCAGTCAAGTATCATTAACACACATACATATAGCTCAGCGTCTTTACTGGAGGCGGTGAATCTCCTGGCGGCACTTATGGCAGTTGTAACAGCACCATGCTCTTCGCACTACACTATACTCACTTCTCTCCCGTGTCAGGCTTGAGCCTGTAATAAAGACGGTGAGGGGAGATTCGGTGAGGGGAGATGTTGGCAGTCTGCATAGATTTAAAGGGTTTTGAAAAAGGGTAATAATGATGTGCTGTTGACAGGCTGCAAATATAGCTTTAGTTATGTGAAGGGTATTTCAAACGATTACACAATTGATCTCTTCATGTTCCTCATACAAATGAACAAGGCCGAGTAGCAGCACATAAGCCTAAGATCACTATTCGCAATTCCATGTGTCAGCTGGAGTGGTACAAAGCCACTGGCCTCTGGCGCAGTGGAAATATTTTTTCTATAGTGATAAATAAATGATTCACAATCTGACAGAATGATGGACAAATCTGGGTTTAGTGGATGCCAGGAGAACACGACGTACTGGAATGCACAGTGGCAACAATAAAATTTGGTGGAGGAGGGATAATGCTCTGGGGCTGATTTTCAGGGTTTGGGTTCTGCCCTTTAGTTCCAGTGAATGATAATGTTAATGCTACAGTCTACAAAGACATTTTACACAATTACATACTTCCAACTTTGTGGCAGCAGTTTGGGTAGGGCCCTTTCTTGTTCCAACATAACTGTGCCCCTGTGCACAAAGCGAGCTTCATAAAGACATTATTTCACTTGGAGGAACTCCAGTGGCCTGCACAGAGCCTTGACCTCAACACCACTGGGATGAACTGGAACATCGATTTGTAAGCCAGACCTTTTTGTCCAAACATCAGTGTCTGACCTTACAAATGCTCTTTTGTCTGAAGGGGCACAAATTCCCAAAGACACACTCCAAAATGTTGTGAAAGCCTTCCTAGAAGAGTGGAGGTTGTTATAGCTGCACAAGGAGGGCTATTTTAACGCCCATGGTTTTTTGGAATGAGATGTCCAGCAAGCTCACATATGTGTGATGGTCAGGTGTCCACATACTCTTGGCTATATAGCATACATCATCATAGATTTTTTGAGGAATCTTAAAAAGTGAGTGAGTAAACACTAAATGGGTTCATCCTCTACTATGTGCCTAGTTGAATGGAATTTTTGCCATTGTTCTGCAAAGCTTGTTCAGAGAATGAATACAAAAAAGTCTGTAGGTGGAGCATGCATACTTCAATGAAAGTGAAATCTGCTCCATGGAATTCAAGGACATAATCAAGTTAAAAATGGGTGGTTCAAAATCTAGCTTTGCATTTAACTTTTAATGCATTTTTGTAGACTTTAAATTCCACTGGAATTGTATCACACCACTTTCCTCATTGCCACCCATCATCATTATTACCGTGATCTTCACAATCGGCCTTGATAACAACAGCTGCGTCTTTGCAAAGTGAATAGATGGTGTGATTCCAGGCGCGAGTGTGACTACGTGCCGTTTTATAAATCAATTCATCACATCGCAGCCAGCTATCTCCTGCTCAGGTTGGTGAAATCCCCTGAGGAAAATACTGGGGGAGTTGACATGGCAACTGGAGCCCTGTGGTTTCATTATAAGGAAAAAACCTCGCTCCGGCGCAGCACTGCCAGTGTATGGCTAGCGAGGGTAATGAAGGAGGCCTGCCTGGGGATCAGTGAGAAGGTCACGTCTCAGGGGGCTAGCAGTGTTTGAGTCTCCCCGCAGCATGGGAGTCCTTAATGATGCGGGCGTTTGGAGACCCTCCCTAAGGTTCCTCTGGAGCCAGCCATGGCTCACTTGCTGGAACTCTTGTGGACCTGGCCGTGAGCTGTCTGTGGATTTCCATAAATTGCATTGACACATACCATAGATTGACCCATTTTGCACAAGCATAAACATTCCCACCCAGTTGACACACTTCGCATAGATTGGAATGATGTCAGTCACCTTGACGTTCATGATGTCCCAGGTTTGCCATTTATTGCTGTCTAATGATGGATTTTTCTTTAACAACATAAAACAACAATGCTTACAATCATGTGTGAAAGTTTTGGTCAAGTGAAATTGTTTTGTGGATATTCGAAGTGAGTTAACACACCCTCTGCAGAGAACACACTTTATGGCACCATTACTGTTTGTTTGCTGAATTTTATGTATTGGGGAAAAACTGAAACATAAAATGCGGCTTATGCAAAACTAATGGTGCATTTTATGTTTTATGTTTTACTTTTCTGCAGCATGTTAAACTTGGCAAATAAATAGAAATTGAGCACTAAAATATGCAGACAAATGGCATATTTAAGTGTGTTCTCTGTAGAGGATGTGTTGACGTCTTCACACAACAACTCAACAGAACATATAATTTAACTGGGGATCAAACATTGAAACATTTGCATACCACTATATACACATAAGACAATAATGTCACTGACCTTGAAGTTCATGATGTCCCACGTTTGTCATTTACTGCTCTCTTGCAATGGATTTCTCATTAACAGCACAAAACAGCAGTAACCCCAGCTTATTCATTTAGTCGAAGACATTATTTGTAATCGAAAGCACAAAAGCTGAAAGAGTAATTCAGCCAGTTAAAAGTACTCAATGCATTCATTGATTTGCTATGATAGTTGAGGTCATTCTCTACAGTTAAACCACACTTTATTTTTTCTTTTAGAAGGCCAGATGGGGAGCAAACCGCTGGCTGGTGTCACTCTACACGTTCATCTGCAGCTGTTTATTTGCTAAGAAAATGAGTCTCTAATGTTCTTTCTGGATATTGTGGGCGTGTGAGTGAAACCAGAAAATGGGCCTTGGGCTCTTTTGCATTTAAGCAGGTATCTGATTTCACCTTTGATTATTAATGTGACTCACTCAAGAGATTAATTGAGCTTTTGGGTGGTCCCATGGACGCAATAGTTCAACTTGTGGGCTGTTAGAAACTTAGAAGGCCAGGTGTTTCATTTTGAACATTTTTTTAATGCTGCATGAGAGTCTCAACAATGAGCTGGGCTCACATTCACATAGTTACAAGAAGCTGCTGCATAAATCACAAAACATCATCAAAAAATAAGGCATCTCACTATTTTAAGCCCATTCAAGCATATTATTGCCATTAAGTCTGTGTGGTCCATCATTGCGACAGTCCGGAGAAAAACATTTACATTAATAACTAATTTCCCCTTCAAAATTTCAAGCTGTGCTGAAACATTATATATTGTGACAATATTCACATATATAGTTGCAATATCGACCAGCACATTGTTACAATACACGTGAGTAGACAAGATCTATATCAGGGTACCCAAACTTTTGGTTGCACAATTGACCACACAAGCTTCCGAAGATGATTTAACCATGTTATTTGTTTAAAATTCGAAAAAATGTAACATAATCTTATAATCTCATAATTTTAAATCACTGTTGCAAGATAGAACTCCAGCTAAACTGAACAACTGAAGCTAGAAAGTAGTCACACAACTAGACCTGGGCAATATGTAAAGATAATTAGTATGATGCTTTCTTGTTAAAAAAAAATTATTGATTTTAAGAGATTATCAATGACATTACCCCCCTACCACCACCGCAAACACACATACACTTGGTCCACTGCAGCTTAGACATACTTTCTACTGTACTTTTAACCTATATGCTTTTTTAAAGGTTCTACATACAACATTGTAAACATTAATATAGCAGAAAACAATTATTTTCTATGTAAAGATATAGTGGAGTAATGGCATAATAAGCAGAGAATGAAGTCACACCCCCTTTGTGTGTGTTGTAATCTGTGTTTCTGTGTTTTTTGTTTTCATAGCTGGTCCAAGACAAGGACCACCCACATTATGCATTGTGCATACAAGATGGCGGAGTGCAGTAGGGAATGTTTAGGTGAAAGAATATTTGACGAGGCTGAAGTTGGCTTCCTATTCGCATTTTCCCGTTCCACCTTAAATCGTGCAGCAGTTCTATTGAGCACCTGAAGGCCATTACACACCAAATGTGATGGGAAAAAATGGATAGAAAATATATATGAACTATATATATCGAAATACATACATATATATATATAAAACTTTGCGAGTGCTTTCACTCACAGCTGGGATCTCAGCTGAGTTTAAGCTGATTTTGGAGATGTAGCTTCACTAAACAAAGCACAAAACATACAGGTTGAATGTCTTCAAGTGCAATATCATCTCCTTTGTTCCTCAGAATTAGCAAACTGTGACACTGGGCTACCTTTTTGTTAATGTGAATGTAGCGTGAGGATCTTCATCACTTAATTCTGAAACTATAAGGCTGAGTGCTTTCAAACAGGCTATAATTTAGTTTATAACCCAGTTTGTGCTTTCGGAGACACTGATTCTTTTAGCTTTTGTTGAACAGTTCTATTTGCTTGAACTTTGGTGCTTGGTTATCTTGGTTGTGGGCTGGAGGTTAGGGAACCAGCCTTGTGACCGGAAGGTCGCCAGTTCGATCCCCTCAGCTGACAATGTGTGACTGAAAGTGCCCTTGAGCAAGGCACCTCACCCCCAACTGCTCTCCGGGCGCCGTGGATAGGGCTGCCCACTGCTCTGGGCAAGTGTGCTCACTGCCCCCTAGTGTGTGTGTTCACTAGTGTGTATGAGGTGTTTCACTGCACGGATGGCTAAAAGGTTCATTTCATTCATCATTCCAACAGCAGAGGTAAGTTTTTGCTTTTGGCGAACGTTCGCAAAAATCGAACAGAAGACAAATAATGTTGCATACCATCAGTTATATGTCATCTGAATAAATCGTGTTTGGTGGCACCTGAATGTAACTGCAACTCTATTTATAAGGTGGGACAGGAAAATTCGAACAAGAAGCTGGTGAATAAGCAGTTGCTTCATTGAGAGTTAAAAAGCATTAAAAAGGAAGGGCTGCTCCTGCTTGGCATATGGGTAATATTAACTTATTTTTGCTGTTTTACAGAACCTATATATCAGTAACGTTTTGTCCTGTTTGCTAATATTTGTGATAGCAACTGGTTAGCTTTGCAGCAGCAATTGTAAAGACTGTTTGCTAAACCACAGTCTATATAACATTAGTTACGTTACTTGCTGTGTTCACTGTTTAACATTATATCATGGTATTTGTCCATATAACATTTATGAAAAGTTTTGTGGCCAAGAAGATCTAAAAAAAACAAGTTTGCCTTAGCAATGCGTGTCCATGAATTTAATCGTGCCTTTAAGCATTAACTGATTAAATGCATTCATGAACTGCTTCTGGTGTGGGTTCATAATGAACTTTGCACTATTAGTGCACCCTGCTGGAGAGATTTAGACTACAACACATGCTCTAAGTGAGTTTCAAAGCCATGTCCACATGCTTTACATGTAAAGAATGAAGTGTTTTCTGTTACTATGGCAGATACACTCTGGAATTCAACTGTAGATGCTTGTGGGAAAACAACTCATCTAAACCATCGGGATACTGAAGCGGTACAGAAAGTGCTAAGTATTTTGCCGCTGGAGCGACAGGGCCCACAGGTTGAAAACCCCTGGTCTGGATGATACAGCTGTAAAGAATACTCTAGTTTTGGTTATGTGCAGATGTGAATGGCAATTTTTATGTACACTGAGTTCATCTTACTCAAGCTTCTTAGCTTTATCAAGTCTTTTTTTAAACTTAGTTCCCTCACTAGCTGGGACTCTTTCCATCACACAATTCCATCAGACATTTTCTCCTCTTAGTTACCCAGTTATGGACGGTTATGGCTTTGCTAGGCCTCAAACTCATGATGGGTTAAAGGCTTAGTCTGTTGCACTACTCAGGGTCATCTTGAAAATGTTGTATACAAATGAATATTTGTTGTTTTAACTTTGAAGAATAGCATGTTCACATGTGGTTTATCCCACCACGAGGAGGTTGTGAGTTTGAAGCCCAGCAAAGCCACAGCTACCCTTATCTGCAAGTCCCAGGGAAAAAAAAAAGTCTGTTGGGTTTATGTAGAATAGAAAGATTCCCAGCCAGTGGAGAAACATATCCACTAGTTTGGATAACTTTTGACTGAACTAATAGCTTTGAGTTTTTGAATTTATGAATTTTAGTGTCCTCAAGTTGACTTAACTCAAAAAAAGCAGTGTAATCATGTACTTTATCATTTTAATTTAAGGTGACTTCTGATTTTTTATTATGTATAGGTATGGGGTATGTGCCAGATTTGGTGTAGGATTAGTATAACTTTACACTACCTTTTTACCTTTACCTGCCATTATACCATTGTTGTATGATCACTGCCATCAGTGACGCCACTCATTACTCAAACCTTGACTACACTCTCCAGCCAAGCTGATTACTCTCTCTCTCTCTGTGTCTCTCTCTCTCTTTCTCTCTCTCCCCAGAACTGTGCAGAACCGTCACATTAAGCCGACCTGAACTCAGACACGGGTAGTCACACGAGCGCCACTGTGCCCCGCCACACTGCTCACACAGCTGCCGGCTGTTCCCTGAGCCAATCAGCTGTCACCATGGCTTACAGGCAGCACAGAAGACTATCGACGGCAGTAAAAATAACAGCACCTCTGGCTAGCTGCCACTCAGCTGGGGGAGCTGCAGGAGCAGAGAGGAAGAGAGAAGACTGAAGTGAAAGAGCTAGGCTAATGAGGTAAACAGAAGGGAAGACAGATAGTAATAATACTAATACTACCAATAACAATGTATCATTATTGTTATTGCTGATGAAGTCAACAATGAGAAGTGCAGTACTGTGCAAAAGTCAGAGACCACCATTTATTTCCATGCATAAGCTTTAAGAACTAAATTTAATATTGTTTCAGTATTTAGTGTCTCCACACTTTACCTTTATTACAGCTTCCATTCTTTTCAGGAGACTCACTTTCAGTTTCTCAAGAAATCTGCAGCCACACCTCCAAAGTTCAGTCTTAGAAACTGGTTTAGCATTTCTGCTTCCAAATAATCCCAAACACATTCAGTGATGTTGAGGTCTGGTCAGTCCGTTGTTCACCAGCAGCTTCTTTGTTTGATGTGTCTGTTTCCTTTTTTTCAGTAAGGGCTTCTTGAACAGCTACACATCCTTTCAGACTTATAGTGTTATCTTCTCACAGTGGAAGGATGGAGAGAAACACATGGATTTTTCTTAGATCTAAAGCAAGAGTGGAGCTTGATTTGCTCCTCTTTCTCAAAGATGAAATCTTGAAGTGCTGTTTATGACAATGTTTTTTTCACTTTGACTTTGTTATATCTAATCCTCCTCAGAAATATCTCCTGAAAATGAACAATGAGCACTTAATGGCGGTTTTGATTTGAAATTAAAGAATTCAGGCTGGTCTTTGAGTTTTTATCACTATTATATGTAGTTGAACCTGTAGAGTTCATACTGCATTTTTTTTCTTACTTACTCTCTTCAATTTTCTTATTGTATATTGCATTTTGTAAGGGAGGCTATGGCTTTTGCTTTTTCAGTCTTGGTGGTTGATACCCGGCATCTTTTTCGAGCAACGGATGATATAATAAAAGAGAAGAAGCATACAATAAAGGAACATATTCTGTCAGGTAGACAACCTTCAAAGCGTCTGTACAAAAAGGCTGAGACTGAAAAAGACCATGAAAGATGAAAGACGACAGAGCGTATGACTCCAGCTACCACAAATGATGGCTGGATTGCAGTTATCTTCCTCACCGATGTGATATTAGGTGTGCATAATAGTTGGATAGCTTTGTCTTCTCTGACCTCAGTCGAACACCAGCTTCATTCTCTGAATATGGAGAACAAAGGATGGAAAGAGGTCTTGTCAGACACCGCAGTGAGAGCATTTAGCAGAGTTTCATTCACATTATGCCTTGTGAACTCAGGTGTGTAAATGTCTTCCAACTCCAGAGGGCATTATGTCAGTTGGGGTAAATGACCTCAATGTGGGTAGTCGCCTCTTTCCCTTCTGCTGTTAATGGACTTAAATTATGAATTCTTTGTGATAATGGGAGATGAATAATCCAGTTAAAGAGAGAGAGACCATAGCTCAGTTTCCAGCAATGGCATGGTTGAACAGTGAAATGGCCTCTTGAGGATCCCAAGATATTTTCGAGTAGGTAAGCCTTTTATGGCAGATAACTCTATATCTGTTAATTGATAACACACTTCATATCTGTTAATTGATGACACTTTCTGTATCTTGCCTCTCTAGCTCAATTACAGACTGAAGCCTTGCCCATGTGACTTTCTTATTCCTTGGCTCTTTATTTGATTGTGATTAGGGTTGCCAACTCAAGCAAGCAATCTGCGGGAGTGGAGTTTTACTGCCACTACACATGTAGCTGTTAATATGATTAAGATCTCTAAAAAAATCTCAATTCCAGAAGCTCTCGGGCCAATTCATTGCATCTCAAACCATGAGGTCTGAATGTTAGACAGAAATTGAGAGTGTGCATTGGTTAAAAGTTAAATGCAATCTCTTTAAACGTAATCTCTTTATCAGGATACAATTATGTGTCAGTTGAGTTCTGATTAACTGGGTTTCCATTCCAGATTTTTTTGCAAATTTTGGGTAAATTTCCAAAATGTAAAGTTAATGATCCATCAACCTAATTATGCAAAATTCCTGACGATCATGCCACATGTTAGTGATGTACTGTGAAAGAGACTCTAGGTGTATACTATGGAGAGATTTGAACCTTTACCAGCAGTTTTGCCAGCCCTCTGTCGGCTGTACATGCATGTAGCACTAACACTTCAGCGATGCAGGGTGGGCAGTGGCCTATTTAATGAGGGCTAAAGTCATCATTCCACTTTGCTCTCACCCACCAAACCCCTGAGAACGCCACCACAACAAACCAACTTTTGCTCTCCCTATGTCACCACTTATTAAAAAAAAATGCTTTCTCTTTTATTGATAAAGCAACTTTTCCATGCCTTCAACACTATTTGCATTTAACAATATTTCAACATGTTTTTAATTTCCTGGCTTTTTGTCTAGGTTTTTGATATGCATTTTTGATTGCAAAAAAGAGGTGGATGGAAAAATCACCTGAATACTGATCTGTTGCACCTGCTCTTTTTGTCATGTGACCAGTCTTAGTTTATTTTAAAAGCCCAGGCAATTCTTGTTTGATATTTTTGCCTTATAGTGTATTTGAATCTGTTTCTGAATTTTCTGACTTTACCTTTCACCTTTGACCTTTTTGGATCTAGCTGCCTTTGTTATGTTTATCCTTTTCTGTCTTTTGTCTTTTTTGGATTTGACCTATGCTTCTACACTGACTATGTTTTTTGTCAAACCCTTTACAGCCTCATTCCTTGTTTTACTGTGAGCGTCTGGCTGGTTCTGTCACATTACACTTAAACAGTTATTGTCCCTTCGTTCAAAGAGGAAATGGATGGAAAGTGGCCAGAAATTGTTACGAAGGCATTTATTGAGCTTCTATTAAAATGTCTGCTGTTGTGTGTAGCAAATGTAAATTCTGTCTGTTTACTTCATGCAGAGTGACTAGAATCCTCGCTGATCTTCTCCTCAAAATCATCATCTTGTATACTTAATTCAATATATGCACTTTTCTCAGACTCTTCTTTCTGGTTTGGCTACATATCTAAAACCCTCAAACAGACAGAAAAATTAAGAATGATATGACATTATTCCATGACATGGATTTTGTCCCATGATAAGCCCAGAATGGTGACCCATAAACAGCCCTGCCTCAAGACAAATTAAATCACTTTTTTTTAAAAAAAAAAAAAGTAAACTTAACTGAACCAGACTTGCACAAAAAGTCTACTTGTTGTAGGTTGCCATGTTTAGGATATCACTAGAAGGAAGTACAAAATACACTCATTTTCACGGGAGACATAAAAACAAAAGCAAAAGTAAAGGTTCTGCTTTGCCGGCTGTGCTGCTCCGTATTGACATGGGTTATTACTTTGCAATGGTTTTCATTTTCACTCTTTTCTTGTAATCTATCGCTCAAAACAGATGATGAGCACATTAAACTCATTCAACAGGCAGTGTGGTAAAACAGGAGAGCAGTAAACTTATCAAACATGGAATATTGAGCTATTTTTGTAAGCCACAGTTAACAGTGAAGCTAAGCTCATACCTGTATAGGAACTACATACCTTAAATACTTTGGTCAGGATTTAGGCTCTTAAAGATAGTTACTGATCTGTTATGGGCCTCTGAACAGAGCTGCACCTCTTTGCTTGTGCTACTTGATCTCTCTGAGTCATCTGACACCATATATCACTCTACTACACAGCCTAATAAATCTTGTTGGGTACAAAGGAATGGCACTCTCATGGTTCAGATCCTACCTGACTGACTGACTACTATATAAATGATGAATTTCTGTATATAGGAATGTAAATGATGGTGTACCACATGGCTTTGTTCTAGGACCACTGCTGTTTTCGAAAGTACATTGCCACTTTTTCACACACTAACATGTCAGCACCATGTTAGTGTCACTGCAGTGCTGACAATGATCCACCACCCAAATGATACCTGCTCAGTGGTGGTCCTGTGGGGGTCTTTACCATTGAAGAAAAGGGTGAAAGGGGGCTAACAAAGTATACAGAGAAACAGATGAACTATAGTCTGTAATTGTAGAAACACAAAGTGCCTCTGTATGGTGAGTTGAGCTGATAAAATGGACAATGATTGTAGATACAAGGAGGTGTATCTAATGAAGGTAGATAATTAGTATATAAGTAACAATACTAGAATAACAGAAGAAACTGAATTTCTACTAGATGATGATGAAATATACTCTCTATTCATAATGTGGGAAAAATTCATTCATGCATTCAATCTAGGGGTGTCCAACCTTGGAGTGGGACTACTGTAGTGTTTTTAGTTGTTCGTGTTCCACTGTTGTCTGAACAAGCTTCAGTCCATAGTCCAGTTTTGACCATATAAACTCTATACTCTTAACACTATATTAAAAAATTGTGGTTAGAAATACTGTTATTTACCGATATAGCTCTGAATGGTCTCTTCTGCAAAACCTGATTTAGTCAGGGCTCTGATAATTTTTTCTTTTCAGACAAAGATTTAGATTTTCATTGATGCTACAATTGGACCATTTTGGGGCTGGAATTAACTACTGTTCCAAACCATTGTGTATCTTTGCTGAGAGTGAATACATGCACCTGCTGCCTAATTAAGACGTCAAGGATGCTGATGTGGTTCTTCCTGCCCTCTGGACATTATTGACCGCTTTAGAGCCATTTGCATGTGCCATTCACCCCCGTGCTGGGATAAAAAGTCTTGCATATGCTTCAGAGATTGTAATGACCTTTTTAAACTTCTATCAGGATTTAAAAAGACCTTGCTGACTGCCAACTGTCATATTAAATTTATCTCCCCATTATGCTCTCCATATCTACCACACAATCAGTAACATTAGTCACTGTTTTATCTCACAGATCTTTCCTTTGTATGATCTCATTCCTAACCGCACTGTCCGGTACACTCCAAATAAGAATGTGTTCTCTTTTTGAAGACTGGTTCCTCTCAACACTCTTAAGCCAGGTAACCAGGCAATTTCATCACATTTTTAAGCTTGATTGGTCATCTCTAACTAAACTTCAGGATCAGACCAAATTTCAGCTTTATCAGTTGTTGTTTGAAATGCAATGTGAGAGGGGGTAGCACTGCCCGCTTTGCTGTACTGTACTATGAAGTATTCACTGAAATACTCCAATATACAACATTCCACATGCAGATCTTACCAGCTCCAGTTTAAGCTCAAACTGTATAGTATAGAACCCCTAAGATGACATGGTGATTACAGACTGTAGTCCATCTGTTTCACTGCATACTTTGTTAGCCCCATTTTACCCTGTTCTTCAGTGGTCAGGGCCCCCATGGACCCTCACAGAGCAGGTACTATTTGGGTGGTGGATCATTC
>JAILXH010219553.1:4972-16463 GCA_023558415.1 Piaractus mesopotamicus
CGGCATAAGTAGGCCACATTCCAGGCTATATTAGTATCCCAGGCATTCAGGAACACCCTGATCCACAAACTCTGCTTATACTGATATCATCGAGACCTCTCTGGCTTAAGCAGTAACGCTATAATGCAGCAACGCTATAATGCAGCACTTACAGGGGCACTTATGGACAACATACTAGCTTTGGGATTTTATTGCTACATACTAACTGCGATAGTTCTTGCAATATATTAAAAATACATTGGCAAACCTATATCGTGAGATGGCTAAAGACTGTCTCACTCTGTTTTAACCAACATATGCACAAAGGTTTGTCAACATCTGCTCATCCAACATTTCTTCTGAAATCAAGGGCATTCATAAAGAGTTTGTCCACCTTCTACTCTTCCTGGAAGGCTTTACACTAGATGATGGAACTTTGCTGTGATGGTTTGGTAGCATTCAGCCACAAAAGCATTAGTGAGGTTAAGTACTGATGTTGATAAGTTCTGGATCACAAATGCCATTCTAACTTGTTGCAAAGATATTGGATGGAGCTCAATCAGTCCTGACAATGCAGTTCCACTGCTGCACAGCCCAGTGCTGGGGGGCTTTACACCCTTCTAGTCAGTTTTTGTTCTATTCGCAATACTTTTCTATAGTGATTATAGAAGCTGTGTGTGCGCGCAACTGAACACTCATGCCAACCATGTTTTTACTTTAAAGTAGCTGAGTTCACTAATTAGAAGCAGTTTACTTTCACTGGATTAAATGAGTCAAAGCACCCAGCAAGAAGGTCAACATACAGCATACAGAAAAAAAAAAAAAAAAAAAAAACATGCATATTTTTTGCCTTCTGCAATACCAATTTACCAAAGGCTAATATTTCAACAACTATTCATAAATGCTCTATTGTGCAGCTCCATGTCAGAGCTAGGTTGAACATGAAAGCCACTGTTGTTAATTCATAAACAGAATGATTCACTCTTAAGCATCATTGCGAACAATATTCTAAATCTGACTACAATACTTTGAACAACTGTGTGCTGGTCATTCGCACCATAATCATAGACCTCTCAGTCACATCAACACGGTATTAGTGTCATATTATGCGTCATCAAACACTTTCCCTGCGGATCACCCTTCATTTCATTCTGTTTGTTATGCACCAGTGGTTGTTATCCTTATACCCCTTTCTTCTACCTAGTTATGTGATTACTCCTTCTGTATGCTAAAGCAGAATTCACGTCTTTATCTGATGATGAAAATGTTGTGATTCCTTTCGGATGTTTGTGCTGCTGACAGAGATAGGCATGTTTAAAAATTACTGTCACATTCCTAGGAAATGCCCTACCATATTTGGGCATAAGAAATTTTTTGCTTGTTAGACGATTATTTGCTAGTTGGTGTGGCCTTGCTCCTAAATTCAAATAGCAACACACTTCATCAGATCCTCAAATAATCAGGATCAACAGACATGCTGATGGCAACCAAATGCGAACAGTCCAAAATCCGGCTTCTAATGTCTTTTTCATCACTAACATATTTTAAAAAGAAAGCAGAAGGTAGGATAGTGGACAGAAGCTCCACAAACACTAACTGACAGGTGTGAGTCTTAATCAATGCTGTGGGAGCATCACTTTGTCCATCCCCCATGAAGAAATCCCAGACCCTTTTCCCAGAATTTCTTTCCAGATTGCATTGCGTTCAGTTCTATTGTAGTTTGTGAACGTCATTAACAGGGCTATTATTTTAGCATTAATCTTAAGACTAGGAATGCATCGATACCGATACTGGTATCGGGTATTGGCCCGACACCCTGCTCATTTACTTTTATTTGTACTAAAAATTAATTTATCACTACAACAACAACATTTGCTTCCAAAGTCCATCTACGCCAGCTTTACTCTTTGTACCTGAATAGAATTAAGAGATATAAATGTTAATACATTGATTTTTTTTGTCAAATTGGCAAGACAGACCATTTTGTCCTACTATGTACATCAGTGCGTACCTTTAGCTTCAGTTCACAGCATTAGCTGTGCCGCTGTAGAAGAACCAGTTTAACTTTTTTATTGGTGTAGCTCTCTATAAATTCTCTGGCTGCAGCTCAGTTTCTCAGCATGTTTGCGCAGTACTTTTGTACAGTGTGTTATTTTGAATGAAACAGCTTTATTTAAAATTGTTCACACAGAGAGCTGTCTGTACGGGCTGCGTTTCACGTAGCATGGAGCAAGTGTTTTCGTTCAGTGTGAATATATAAATCTTAGGCTTTGTCTGTCTACGATGGTCTACTCAAAACGTGAGTCACTAAAGAACCCTGACAAGAATTCTGTCTTTTAAATGGTATGATGTGATGAACTGTCTCATATGACCAGTGACAAACTTACAAGGTAAAAAGGGTCAGTATTGATTTTAGGTTGACATTAAAAAGTTGTCATCTACACCATGGCAAGGGGAAACAATGGGAACTGTGGCAGAGCCTCTAACATGGCGATTTCTCTACATTTTTGGATTAATTTTCTTTCTAAAAGCACATTTAGAATTTTGGCATACTGAAGCTTTGACAGCTATCTTCTTTTTCCCCAGAACATTTTCTAAATTCCCCTACTTTTCCAGGTTTGAAAATGCATGCTTTAGATTTCCATACTTTTTCCAGACCAAAGCAAGAACCGTGCCAATGGTTTTGTTCTTGCTTCCACACATTACAATGACCATTTGTCCACATCAGCAGCCGGAACAACAAAAAGCACTGAAAGCCTTACTAATCCCACCCCCTAAGAAGAATACTGGCAGCAGAGATAAAGAGTTTGTGCAGCTGTGCTTCACTCTGCTGCAAGAAGGCAAAAAGGTGAGCTTTGTTCACAGAAAGCCTCACTGCTATTTAACTAAGCTTCTAAAACCTCTTAAGCTAAACACAAGAGTTGAATGAATCCACCATTTTCCATTCCAACCTTAGGTCCAAAACGAATAAGAGACGAAGAAAATGATCTCAAATGTCACAATTACTCACCATAAGTTCATGCTCGGTGCGATGGACTCCGAGTTTTTTGAGCCCGATGGTCAGGTCGTTTACACAGATCCCTCCGTCCCTGTTCACATCCAGAATCTGGAAGAGCACTTTCAGCCGATGCTCCTGCTCTGGTCCGCCACACACCGAGCAGCTCTGCGCCGTGGCGTCCGGCTCCAGCGACACCTCGCTGGTTTCAACTGAGGAATGCATCGCCGTGGCTGCTGGGCTTCGTCCACCACCACCACCACCACTACCAAATCCACCACCCCCACCACCTGGGTCTGAACCGTGATACTGTTCCGGACGACACTGACAGAAAACTCCGCTCAGCAAAGGCGAAACCAGCGAGCCTTCCTGGTGCATCCCACGATTCAGGCAGATTAAAACGAGCTATTTGCGAATACTAAATAGTTAACTTACAATTCAGGAAAATAAACGTCTCACTTAGACTCAACGACCTCTATAAAGTCACAAAGCGTCAAAACGGGAATAAGTAAACTTGCCTTTGAAGCTGGAACGCTAGTATTACTATAAACGGTGTATTTCTAACTAACGTTAGCTGGCTAGGCGGTGTGCTGTGCTGTGCTAGCAAACCGGCTAGCTTAAAGTATTTGTCAGTTTGCCGCCGCTGCGAGGAAACCAGCAGCAAGATTTCTTGTGATGTTCAAATTTGTTCAAGTGAGTTGTTCGCACGCTTGTGTCCCCTCCATTGTTCTTCGGGTAGCAGTCTCAATAAAATACAAAAAAAGTTACAAATGAAAGCAAAAGGTACATATTCAACCCGAGGGACTCACGTTAGCAGTGAAGAATACGGCAGCAGCACTGATGAGGTGGATGCTCTCACTAGCCGAGCGTAACGTTAGCTCGCCAGAAGCCGGCGTCGAAGTTTTTGTTTCATAAAACCGACAAAAAACAAAATAAAAACTTCGTACGTGGCCAAAATACCTGTCTAATCCTCAATTTGACTAAAACATCCAGTTTTAGGCGGAACACGGCTAAACAATCCGGTAAATTGGCGGTCTATTTGACAGCTGACTGAACGAAAATGCCGGTAACATTAGAATGCGCGAGACACGAGGCGGAGCTGGAGATGAATGAGTTGGCGAGAATAGGGGAGGGGCAAGCAGACAAAGGCTTGATGGACGGTCTGTTTATCCAATCACAGTTTAGATTTTGTTGTAGCCTTACATGCTTTACCTAGAGATGGACGATATCACCGATTTTCTGATCGATCAAGTAATACTAAGGTTGACATCCGGATACCGATTCTTTTTCATCTTGTGCAATTAAAAAAGAAAATTATTTGTCATTTCCAAAACCAATAAATTTGGACATCTTATACACATCTTACATCCAAAAGCCTTAGCATGAATGCATTTTTTTGTGCTTAGCATTCTGGCCTTAAACTAAAATTTAATGTTATTGCTTATGTTATGTGCCATTCTCTTCAAATTCCCAAGCTTAATCGGTTTGAAAGAACTCTGAATTGTGCATCCTTTTTGTGTTTCCGTCCCTCAGTGTTCTCTCAGTACAGTGCTCAGCATGCACTATGCAAAAATGTTGTGCAATCAACTGGAATCCCCCACTGTGATAAAGAAATCCTGTATGTAAGAGGTCTTGTATCCAAAATATATTCTCTTTTATTAAGATCTGTATGTGGTCCACTTGCTGTCTGTGACCCCTGCAATAGAGACCTTAACTGTACTGAGAAGGAAATTGATTGGCCTACTGCCTGGAAAAATTTGGATGCTACCCTCAGTAATCCTGACCATAAACTGATTCATTTAAAGTTTTTCTCATGAAACTTATTGCCTCCCCAGTCTGTGATTTTTGTTCTGGTGGTGAAATTGGCTCCTTTGTGCATATGTATTGGGGCTGTCCATGAGCAACAAAATTTTGGAAATTGGTATCTTTCTCCTTATTTGACTTGCTGAACAGTGAAATACCATGTTGTGTAAGGCTGCTACTTTTAAATGATGATTCATTTCTGGCTCTAACTAGCAAAACATATTCTGCTTGTTGGTTTAACTGCAGCAAAGAAAATGTTAGCCCCACACTGGCAGCCACTACGCTCCCTCTCCAGACCTCCATGGTTGAAGTCTTTTCTAGATTTAATATACATGGAAATGTGAGTAGCTAGACCACATAGTTCAAAGCAACGAACCATCAGTGCATAGGCCTTAGTGGCTGGGAGAGTAAAAGATCTGCTGTAACATATGTTTTGCTATGTACGTATTATGCGTGTATTGTGGCGACCTGCTACAGGCCTGCACTGTCTCCGAGAAGCTCGGAAGACGTGGCTATGCGAGCAGCCACGCGCAGAGGCTCATGGTAGGCGCGTGTCCTCCTAAAAAGGAGTGCTTATTGTTTCTTAAGTTGTTGTTGCTTTAATTTAAGATGCCATTTGTATTATTTTGTGTTGGGATGTGGGTTTAGTTGGTGTGTTTTGTGTTGGGGGTTGGTCTACTGTAAGAGTGAAGCCTGTTTGTGTGAAGGTTGCTTTTTTGCTCTGGTGTTTAATAAATAGCACTTCTTGTGGTGGAAATCATAGCCTCCCTTGTGTCTTACTCTATATCGACACCACACTATGTATATCCATATATGCCTATTGTTTATATGTATATGCAGTTGTTTTTGTTTTTTTGTTTGTTTGTTTTTTTCTCCTTCCGTGGAAGGGAATGGTCACCAAATGTGGTGGGTTAGGATGGGGTACTTAAACGGACAGTGTCTCAATAGACTTGTTTACTGTAAACTTATATTTGAAAAAACACTCGATCACAAATAAAAGAAACCCTGACTGCTAGTGTATCCGCAGATATAGAGGCTAAGAAGTACACTATTAAACAAGTAGAAAAAAGGGGTCGCTAGTAAAGACAGCAGTTCTACATAGAACCATGAACACTCAAAGAACCATTTGCATGATTAAAGGGTTCTTTGCATGGTGAAATGGTTCTTCAGATTGATGGACATTCCTGCATTAGCCAGCTAGCGGGGGGAAATAACATTCCTAACAGCTCAACTTTGCACCCCAAAGCAGTTATATTTTTTTAAACGTTCCTCTCACCTTTAGGATACATCATCAGAAAGAGTTTTTCCTATTCTTTAAACCAGAAAATCTCCATGTAGAGACTATTCTGACACTGCTGTAGGATGTGAGTAAGCAAGTTTGCAACAGATGAACAATGGCTTCATTTTTTAAATATGGCATTTACTTGCTACATTGATTTTTTTTACCTTTTCCAGCATCAAATACACATTCAATTTTGCTGAAGTGTTGATATTCAATTCATTTCTTAAAGAAAACATTTTACATCAGTAATTTAAAACGAAGACAAATGTCAAACTTCTCAAAAAACTATTGCTTATCCCTACACTCTTAAACAAAAGATGGTTCTTAATGGGTTCTTTAGTAAAGAAAATGGTTCTTTAAAGAACCATGAACACTCAAAGAACCCTTGGCATGAGAGAACGTGCTGTAAATGGGTCTATATAGAACCTTTTTAAAAAGAGTTCTATATAGCATCCGAAAGGGTTCTTCTATTGTTACAAACTTACATTGTAACAATGTAGCACCTTTATGAAAAATAATACCACAGAGGTTTCAACAGGATTTGTATAAGAACTGTATTGTGTTTCAGACAATTGCTATGGTTTACCACACAATGCTACAAGTGTTACAGATTACCATATGACTGTGTGAAAATATTATTATACAGGGCACTAGCAATGTTATACTATTACAGACCACTCAGAGTCTTTTCCAGGCTAAGTTTAGGTTTAAAAGGGAAATTCCACCAATTTTTCGAAGTTTCTGCATAGTTTAACCACACAGAATTAAACAAAGTTATTCAGAGTGGTTTGACGTGTGCATTGTAGAGAAACGTAGTGACTTTAGTTTCTTCGAAATGACCGTGAAATGGACAAGTATAGCCATATTTATCTACTGTACAAAAACACCAGTGACCATATGTCTTCTGAGTTCTTTAAATGTAATACTCAAAATAATAAATCTGAAAAAATAGTTTTCTTTGGGTACTATTTGGCCTTACAACAACCTGAATGTACCTCTCTGCCCTGCATGTATTTAAGCCAAAATCTTGTCTCAAAGCTTTTGTAAAACAGTGTCTCAGGCTTATGAGAATGACGTCTGGTTCCTATCACCACCAGTGTAACACTCTGTACGTTTCCCATGGAGTTTCCCCATCATTCAGTACATTTCAATCAAACTGCTCTGAGTGAGTTTATTTAAATCTTATTGATTTATGCAAACGTTTTGAAAAAATCAATGGAAGCCCCCTTTAATCAGTCTGGAAAACGACCCTAAAATGAGTCATCGTTTTTACATTTCATTGCCAGCAGATGGCGGTACATACGCGCATTTCAAGGTCCGTACTGTCTTTTTTATGCATTGGAAAACATGACACGTGAATCACACTAAAGCATGAGAGAAAAAACCCCCAGCATGCGTGATGGAGCTGAGAATAAACATAGAAAAACGTCCGTGTTTTAAATCACGGCTTTACAGATGCACTTTACTGCTTAATTACAAATTACACACGTTTGATTTGTATGTGTCTCAGGCTTCGGATTTTATACAAAACAAAGAAAGGGCTTCTGTGTGTTTTCAGCATAATTCACATTATTCTGTTTGACATCTATGCAGTTCAGTGCAGTGTGCAGATGACTGGTTTTATTTAAGGAAGTCCACGCGTCAGGGTGGGCGGAGCTTGGGCTGAAAGAATGAGCAGAGCTTGAAGTTCAGTAGTGGCAATCAAGCTGCTCCGTACGTTACACTCCGGGAGACAGAGAGGGTCTTACAGTCGGGTAGGTTCACTGTGTTTCTGCCAGTAGCTCTGAAAGCTTAAGTAATGCTTCATTTATGTCTGTTTTGGTCAGTATTTTGAACAAAAAATAGCCTATGAAAGGGACTCAGCGCAGCGTAGTGTCTTTGTCAAACTGCCTATAACGTTAACTCAGTTCAGTTCGTTGTGTTGTTAGGGGCAACGGCTCACATATTGAGGGGAAAAATATGCTAACCTAGCTAACGTCAGTTTACTGTCGAGGAGCTTGTCGTTTACTCCACTGTTCAACGATAATTACTGATGTGTTTCTGCCACAGGGAGTTGGACCGTGAGGTATCCTGAGGTTTCCCTGAGGTAAGTTAGCTAGGTTGGTTCAATGGTTGCCTTTCGTGTCGAAGCTGGAGTCAGCTTCTTGTTCGAATTTTCCCGTTCCACCTTAAATAGTGCAGCAGTTACATTGTGGCGCAGCAGTTACACTCAGTAAGAATGTAACTGCGGCACCATTTAAGGTGGAACGGGACAGTTCGAACAAGAAGCTGGCGAGTAGAAAGCCAACTTCAGCCTCGTCCTTTCGTGCAAATATCTTGCATATGGCGCTTCGTCTGACAGTGGTTTTGTGTTACAGAGCTTTCACACTATTCACCTGAGATGCTGAACCGAAGCAGAGGCATCACGAAGAAGGACTTCCAGGCGCCAGATTAAGAAGGCAAATTGTCCCTGTGTTATTATCTACCTCGGTGTTTCTTCAGTTTTAAGAGTGGAACAGCAGCATCCAGTTAACCACACACAGAAGACTATGGCGTTTCTGATGAAAAAGAAGAAGTTCAAGTTCCAGGTCCATTTCACTCTGGAGGAGCTGACGGCCGTGCCGTTCGTAAACGGGATGCTTTTCTGCAAAATAAGACTGTTGGAAGGTGGAGACTTTGCCATTTCTTCATCCAGGTAAGCATTGTTATTTTCTTCATCAGCGTTAGTCTGGCTCTTTGAGTTACTTTAGGAGCTTTTGTCCAGGTTATGTGGCAAACTGGTCAGTGTGGGGTTTAAAGCCATTTTGCAACACGCAGGTCAAGTTCTGGCACCTTTTCGCTTGACCCACTTTAGAGCAGTCCTGGTCCTGGAGATCCCCTGGCACTGCATGCTTTAGTGTTTCCCCTTCTCCAGCACGCCCACTTCAGCTCATCAGCACACTGTCAAGATCTTCATTAGGGTAATGAAGCTGTGTTGGGGCAGGAAAAGCACTGAAATGCACAGGGAACATCAAGACCAGGTTTGGGAAACCCGGAAATGGTCGGATTGGTCAAGATGTCCATATTCTAGAGTCTTTCTGTGTCCTGCAGGAGATTTTTTGGAACAGATGAGAATTTGTTTAACTCTCAGTGCTTTAGTGTGAGATGCTCTTTGTTATCTTACATAGAATGATACTGAAATCGTATCGTTATCTGCATCAGACTGATGCTTAGATTTGGTCAAAATTTCGAATCTTAGTTCTTAGTTCTGTACTTTTTTCCCTTTACTGTATCCTGATTAATCTTAAAGTCATGCTTCTGAAGGTTTTGTTCAGGTGTTCTCCTTTTTTTTCCTGCATTTGTTGCATTTAATCAGGCTACTGAGCTGGTGCACCCATTTCCAGACTTACCTGTTGAATGTTTGTGGTTTTGAATGACAACTGACAGCTGCCACTGAGCAGGCCTACAGCTTTGCTTGTGTATGTGAAGAAGAGCTTAGGTCAGGCACACAGGTGCGGCCGGGTGTGGCGTGCAGTTTTGCATACGTACTGTTGAGGATAACTGTAATCTCGTGTGGCTTTGTGTGTGGGAAAGAGAGAGCGAGTACAAATGCTTGTCACTACAGATCCATCCTCTCAGTTGCCTTGTGTATGTAATTAAGGCCATTTTTTAACCTCGGTGGATCACTTCAGGGTTAAACACAAGCAGATCTGGTTATTTCTCTGATTTAAATCTCTGACCTCTAAATCATTTAATTCTATCACGATTCTTTAATGTAGAATTCAGTGCATCATGTAATCTTAAATTTCACCAGGATTCGGTTTGATCATTGTTTACACTGTATTTACCCAGTAATAGCACATTAATAAAAAAAAAGTTTTTTGGGACTTTCATGAAAATTGTGGAAGCCTTTTACCTCCAGCTTTCTGTCAGCAGTATGTCAAAGTATTGACTTTGTATCCCAAAATAATGACTTATTTTTTAGAAATGTTGATTTACTGTCTTGAATGAACGATTTGCTTCCTCAAATTATTGACTAAGTATCTCAAAATGTCTCATTTTCATCAAATACTGACTTAGTATCTTGAAATATGGACTTCACATCTCAAAATATTGACTTAGAATCTCAAAATAATGACGTATTATTTTTAAATATTGACTAAGTATCTTGAAATAAGGCCTAACATCTCAAAATATTGACTTCGAATCTCAAGGCTGTCAGCACAGTCTGTTTGCAGTGTGTGTTTTGTGTTCACATGGTATTTTTGAGCACACGGCACAGGGGGCGGTGTGGTGTGGGTGCAGTGACTCTCTGGTAGTGCCAGGCACATTTGTGTACCCGTGGACTCGATGTACTGAAGTGCCCTCGACATTCAGCCTGCACAATGCTCCGTCTGTCTAATGAGCAGAGGCACGGAGAGGTTAAGTCCCGGATGCCCTGACTTATCATCGTTCTTCAGAAAAGAGGGAGAGATCAGGGCTGCAACGTATTATAAAATTGAGCTTTGCAGTGCTGATATCACAAATGACTGCAATGTGCGATATATATATATGTGGTCAAAATAATACAGTGTTATGACTAGGGCTGGGTATCGAAAGTAACTTCACATCACGATATATATTACAAACAAGTATCACAAAATGATACTGTGATAAAATGATGCAACATGCTAGATATAAAACTGACATTTTTTATGTGTATTGAAAATTTGTTAAAAAAAAGTAACAATAATAATAATGAACAAAAAAGAAATAATGATTAAAAAAATGTTAATTCCACCTTAAAATGTGTCTACAAAAAACTACAGTAATGAAGTTAGGTGCAAAGGCAGCAGCACAGGCAGTAGTCAGTGAGAGGACGCATTGCCTATGTGTATATGAAAGCAGGTGACATCTGTTTACAGCGTGAAGCGGCTCTGGAAAGATGTCACTAACATGCTAAAGGCTAAGCACTAAACGCAGCTGGCTACAAACAAATAACTTACTACTACTGCTGATTAAACTCGAGTACCCAACTAACAAAGAGCATAAATTACTTAACAAGGTTGGTAATATACTCACTTTATTTGTACACACAAAAGCACAAACAAAAGTAGCTGAATTAACTTCCCTCTAAGCAACATAATCACAATACGATATTTTGTTTGTATCACTCTGTCCCACGTGAGATGAGGAGTTGGTGGGAAAGAGAGGTTATGATGGAGAGAATGCATGCAGCTTTAGAGAGCGCTAGAGCTTAATGGGCAAAAAAGAGGAAAAGATAAAACTGGGAAAAAAGAATGAGGGAGAAAGCAGAGACGTGGAATGAGAGAGAAAGAAAGAGAAAGGGAGAGAAACACAGAGGCTCAAGTGATACTGCACACAGAGAGCTTTTTGTCTGCTTAAGCCACAGTGTCCCATCTCTCTCTCTCTCACTCACACTCTCTCTCTCTCTCTCTCTCTCTCTCTCTCTCTCTCTCTCTCTCTCTCTCTCT
>JAILXH010219554.1:3816-15593 GCA_023558415.1 Piaractus mesopotamicus
GCCGCTGCTGGTTGTCTGTTTTGTCTTGCTGAAGGTTATTAAACCTGGAAAAATAAAAAGAAAGACTTGAGAAGAGCATCCAGCCCCGTAAGTCAACAAAAAGGTTTTCACGGTAAATGAATTTATGCATCGCTTTATCAGTAGAATAGAAGTGAGGTATATGCTAGTCACGGCTAAAAAGCTGTGGCGCAGTACTATTTTTCTGTAATGAGGGAGGAGTTTGTTTGTTCTGACGGTATCAAAAATACCAGCGCTGACAGTTCATCGTGGTTTCCGCTTGGTGTTTACGGGGGGATTAAATTCTCATAATGAACCCAAAGCGTGAACCTTTGAGTCATAACATCCTTATAGCTTAGATATATCGGTTCGCTCTCCTGATAAGGACTGTATAGCACTGCTGGTCCACCCTCGGACCACCCAGAGTACTGTCCTGCGTACAAGGTCTATAGTTTTTAATCTCCTCGAACAGATTTTAAGCGCAAAGATCAATATTATAAATAACTGAGAAATAAAAATGAATGACTAGGCCTAATATAAACTGACTTTGTTGAAAATGTTGTTGACATAGTGCTAGATTACAGCTTTATAACCAGCCTTATTTATAACATTGCTGTTAAAATGATTTACTGAACTAATTAAAAAGGTAATGAAAGAAAGACATGAAGATAAAATACGTAAACTGGACTATGTGTGGAAAATGAGCGATGAAAAGTGGTATTTTGTCTAATAATCTGCTTACCGGTGAGCTTTTTCATCAGTGGGCTAACAGTGGCCTGCTATCCTCTTGCTATCTGGGACAGTCTTTGTTTACGCCTTATTAAAACACACAGCTGCCCAAGGCAGTTTTGGAGTGGACTGACATCAGTGTTTGGGCAAACAAGCATATAAAGTTTCATATAAATACAGATTTGGTTTGGTTGGAAGGTGGGCTGCTTTATCAAGAATTGGAAGGTCCTACTATTCGTTGCATGGTAAATGCTATCATGCGTTATTTATCATAGAAAGTTTTTTAGACATTCAAAATGCAATAGAGTCTTAAATAGTTTGGCTTGTTTCATAATTTGCTCTCTTCCAGACAGATGGAGAAGTCAGAGTCAGACCCAGTCATCTCTCAGCCAGTGACTGCAGAGGAACAAACAATGCAACCAGTCCAGACTGATCAGAGAAAAAAGAGGTATTGTTCTGTACTGAATTTTTTCAAGTTAAAAGGAGATGATTGAGTTTTTGTTGGTCTTATTTATTTTTCTTCCTTTCAGGGTTTTGATGGAGGATTGTGAGTCACCCTCATCCAGTTATCAGCCTGCAGGCAAGAGGTGCTGGAATGAATACATTACAAACAGATATGTTTAGGCATACTGCAGCAATATCTAATTAGATAATCTCCTTTAATTCCCTATAAGAGAGTGTGCAGTGACATTCCATAAAGCCTGAAAATAGGGCCTTATTTTCATGTCTCATGGTTATAGCGCAAGTGCAAAAAAAAGGTGCTGGGACGGAGTTAGAGTGAATACATTGTCAAAAGACAGCCAATCAGATCAACTCCTCTCAATCGCTTTGAGAGCCATGTATGCACTAGCAGTGCAGCACAGTGATATTTGGCCAGAGATCAATGCTTCTCTAAAAAAAAATGGGTAAATTTCAATATTTGTATTTTTTGGATAGGGGAAAAAAAATCTGATTTGGCTTGTTACTCTTATAAAACAACACAACAAAATACAATAAAATACATAAAATATAAAACACCAATAATCAAGAAAATACTTTATTTGTAGATTTTGATAACAATTAAAATGAGCAACACAACAACAAGAGCAAGAATATTAATAATTATTACAATTACCAGCCAATCATTATGTCCAGTTAAACCCACTGTTTTGTATGCGATTCAGTGGACGGTTTTCATCAAAGAGCAGTGTGCTCTGATATTTTCACAAATATTTAGCAAATATTTGGCGGGTTTAGCAGACAGAGAGCCCAGGCTCACTCAGGCATATCTCTTCGAAGAATGACTGGAGCATTTGATCGATGAAGAGTAATCAGTGATAACGTTGGAACAATGTTTTTTTTGTTTGTTTTTTTTTCCCCCAGACTGCACTCATCAACAATGGACATTCTTTCAATGAAGAGTGAAGGCTCAATGAATCAGCCATTAGTTTTCAGTCAAGGAGAACAGTCTCAAGATACAAGGTCTTGTTTTTATAAAATTCTTGAGTGTACTGTTAGTGCTCTCTTTGGTCAGTTATTGTCATATTATGTCTTGTAATCGGTATCATACTAACAATGAAAGAGCACTGTGCGTTGATATACAGACAGGTGACAAATGAAAGGAAAATAAACATAAAATGTATTGGCAAGGCATTAGGCGACCCTGAGCCACATCGCCATCCTGAAAGAGATCACTCCTATCAGGACAGAAATGTTTTAGCATAAGATAAAGGAGATCAATCGGAATAACTTTGTACTGATTTGCAATGGTTTCTGAGGGGCCAAGTGAATCCAAATCATGCCAAAAACAAAAATGCCCCCCACAGCATAACAGAGCCAATGGACCCCCTCACTGTAGGGATTTGGCTGTTGAAATATTGAATTTTGGGGGTTCAAATATTGAATAATTAGGCCTGCAGTCAAATGTTAGCTAGTTTAGCCATGCCAAAATATACACGCAAGAGAGCTTGGTCTAAGACTGGTAATAGGCTGCAGTTAAAGAGACCTGTCTCAATGAGTTTTCTTTGTTGTCTCAGATTTTGCTTAAATGGCGTCGACACAATGCTAAAATCTTTAGCTATGTTAGTCTTGGGTTCATTGATTGCCTTATGCTTGTGAGCTTTGATAGATCAAAAGTAGCCTTTGGATCTTGACTTTTTTCACTTTCCAGTGAGCAGATTGGCAACTGGCTTTGGAAGTGTTCAGTTTGTGTTGGCCATCCAAATATATTTACTTTAATGTTCATTTAATTAGTTAGTAATTAGATCAGATTTCAGTGACCCTCATAGTAAGAACAAGAGTGCCATATCAAGGAATGCACATAATGATCCAAAACAATTCTGGAATATCAGTATTAGGAAACTAGGGTACATGAAAATATCAGTCTAACCCAATGAAAGAGCATTGTACACTGTAGCCAAATGCAGCCGGTAGAGAGCCCAGACTCACTTAGGTGTAATGACACAAGCATTTTAAAATGTGATAGATGAAGAGCAGTCAATCGCTGTTGGAACAATGGCCTTTCTGTTTTTTTTTCAGGGTTCAGTTGGACTTGGTGATACCAGATCATCTTTCAATGAAGAGCGAGGGCTCAATGAATCAGCCATTAGTTTTCAGTCAAGGAGAACAGTCTGAAGATACAAGGTCTTGTTTTTAATTTTTATCAAACTCTCGTGTACTGATTTATTTGGTCAGTTATTGTCCACAGTCCCATATAGCTTCCATCTGCATCAACCACAACTGAAAATGACTGCAACACGTTAGACTTGGCCTTGGTCTGCTTTGTCATTGTGTATTCACCTTTCTTAAGAGCACTTTACACAGCTGTGGCCATCTGAACGTCTAATTGATCCACCATCTTTGTAGTGTATAAGAGAGCAATTTGCATATTGTTCACATGATTGGTTACTTCAAGTATTTATAATGTATTTTCTTAATTTTAGTTATTTTGCTGTTATTTATTTATGCTAATTATTAAGGTATTTTATCATTTTATTTAGGCTACTCATTAATCTGTGTGTATATGTTGTCCTGCTTCCACCAGGACTGTTCTGGTTAAGCACCCACTCCTTCTCCGCATTTGACAGGTCAAAAAAATGCTTTAGTTTGTGTTTTTTGTCCCCATATACTTCCAGTGAGAAGATTGGCAACTGGCTGGCGGAGGAGCTTTTGAAGTGTTCATTTTGTGATAGCCTTCTACAGGACCCAGTCTCTATGTCTTGTGGACACAGTTACTGCAGGTCATGCATCACCACGTACCAAACCCAGTTCAAAGATGGACAATGTGCCTGCCCAAAGTGTGGAAAAACATCCATGTGTTCTTCTGTACTCCACACAAATGAGGCCTTAGCAGAGTTAATAGAGAAGCTCAAGCCAGCAAACTTCTGTTGTGCTGGGATCATGGAGCCTGGTGATGTGGAACCACGCCTCTGCCAGGAACATAACAAAACTTTGATTTTGTTCTGTAAAAGTGACAGGATTGCTATTTGTAAGGAATGTGCAGGGAAGGGCCACAGAGAGCATGAGAAACAATACTTGAAGGTAAAATGGCATAAAAGTTTTTATGCTACTTCTTAATTCTTAAAAATATTTAAGGCGATACTTCTAATGATGTTGCTGATTCTACCAACAAACAGAACCATATATTCGATCTTAGTAGTTGGTACAATAGAAAATTTACAATGTAATTGTGAAAATAATATAAGGCAAGCTGTGTAAATGTGTCTAAGAACTAAAGGATTTAAGTGCTCAGTACATGCATGCCACTCCATCCGTTTCAGATTGCTGCTGTACCAGACACTTTGACCACTCTGCAGAACATGCTGGACAGCATGAGTACCTCTGAGTTTTGGGAGTTTAAAAGAAATTTATCTCATGAATACCTAGAATGCTTTGAGACATTAGAGGTTGATTGTAGTGTTCGACATGTAGCTGAAAGGATGATGAGAAGCTTCTCTGAAGATCAGGTTTTGAAAGTCACCGTTCAGTTGGCATCAGGTATGTCCTTTGTCTGTAACTGCAGAAGTGAAGCATTTCATTAATATTACATTCTAAATAATATTACATTTTGAGTAATGCCGATTGGCAGTTAACAACATTGAATTTGCAGTTAACAAATTGTGCAATGGTTTTCAAGCACTGTTTATATTTTACAGTCAAAAAAATGCTCAAATGTCAAGGCAAGATCAAGCAAAAGCTAAGAATGACATTTAAACACATTCATGAAGGACTACAGAAGACAAAAGCTGTGTTTCATGACATCTACACAGAGCTCTATATCACTGAGTGCGGTAGAGATGCTGTCCAAAGTGAACATGAAGTGAGACTTATTGAGAAAGCTGCTAAAAACTTTAGCAGACAGGAAACACCAGTTAATTTAACAGACATTTTTAAGTCACCAACTGGATCAAGAGATGACATTAGAATTGTTTTAACTGAAGGAATTGCTGGCATTGGAAAAACGGTGTCTGTTCAAAAGTTCATCCTTGACTGGGCAGAAAATAAAGCAAATCAAGACATTGACCTCATACTCCCTCTCTCCTTCTGTGATCTGAACCTTGAGAAGAAAGACTGCAGTCTGATGGAGCTTCTGCAGGGATACTTTCCTGAACTTAAAGACATTGAAAGCATTGAAAACAGCATTAAAGTTTTGCTTGTTTTGCATGCTCTGGATGAATGTCGACTCTCCTTAGACTTCGAAAACACTAGGAACTGTTCTGATATAATGGAGCCAGCATCAGTAGAGGTGCTTTTGACAAACCTAATAAGGGGAAATCTACTACCACGTGCTCTTCTCTGGATTACTTCTTGTCCTGCTGCAACCAATCAGATCCCATCTAAGTATGTCAACCGAGTGACCGAAGTCAGAGGGTTCAGTGACCTACAGAAAGAAGAGTACTTTCACAAGAAATGCACCAACTCTGAATTGGCCAAAACAGTGATAAAGCATGTGAAATCATCTCGTAGTATAGACATGATGTGCCATGTACCAATTTTCTGCTGGATTACGGCAACTGTCCTGGACATACTGCTGAAAGACACAGAGCTTGGTGAAATTCCAAAAAATCAAACTCAGCTGTACACACATTACCTACTCATTCAGACTGGTTTGAAAAATAGAAGGTACCAGAAAGCTATGCATGAAGATTTGCGCAAGTTGTCAGAAAGTGACAAAAAGATGATCTTGAATTTGGCGAAGTTAGCTTTCCAAGAGCTGGAGAAAGGTAATTTGACATTCTATGAAGATGACCTGAAGGAATGTGGCATTGACATCAGTGATGCATCAGACTTTTCCTTTATGTGTATACAGCTCTTCAAAAAAGAGTTTGGACTGTACAGAGAACAAGTCTTTTGTTTTCTACACCTGAGTGTCCAGGAGCATTTGGCTGCTGTTCATGTTCTGTGCACATATCTGAATGAGGGCATTAATGTTCTTGAGTCAGGCAGCCATACAAGCACAACAGAGCAGATAACATTGACCCGTGTTCTTAAGAGTGCAGTAGAGAAGGCCTTAGAAAGTGAGAATGGACACTTTGACCAGTTTCTGCGCTTCCTTTTGGGCCTTTCTGTTGAGTCCAATCAGAAGCTCCTCCAAGGTCTTCTACATCACCCTCAGAAACATGTCCAGAAGAGTGATGAAATTGTCAGCTTCATTGAGAGGAAGATCAGTGAGGAAGACATAACAGAGACAGCAACCATCAACCTTTTTCACTGCTTAAGTGAAATGAGTCAGGATCGCTTGGTGAAGGATATCCAGGAGAGTTTACATGCTGGCGCACTCTCTGAGAAAGAACTGAAGCTGGAGGAGTGTTCAGCCCTGGCCTTTGTGTTCCTGATGTCAGAGGATGTGATGGAAGTGTTTGACCTAAAAGAATACAAAACGGAGCCACCAAATCGCCAAAGACTTCTGCCGATCATCAGAACATCAAAGAAGGCCATGTAAGTAGTGCTTTTCTGATATGTGGAGCATTAACTCTTAAATGCACAGGTACATACATCAGGTTGTTAGCGACGTTGCAGTTATATCTAACACAAATAGAGCCACAAACTGCCATGATAGTGTGAATCTGTGAAAACATTTTATTGACTAACAGAACAATAAAAATATATATTTTGACAGTCTTTTCATCATTTACCTGAAAAAATGGGCAAGATTTGGGTGGATGAGAGAGAACAAGGGTTAAACAACTCCCCTGTGGCCCATCTCACGTGTAAAGATTTTGCTGTACCACCCAGCAGGCCAGCCTACGGTGGTCATTGTGTCTTACTGAGTCACTAAGTGACTGACTTACTGACTGATGACCATTTTTGAATTGCACATGTGCAAGCGTCACCCAAGACAAGCAGTAGGTGGCGCTATATACCATTAAATCCTACCTTTCAACTCTACCAATAGAGGGCTAACAAATCAGAAGAAGAAACACATTCATTAAAATACATAATGAGTCTTATGAAAATGCTCACATAATAATAGGAGAAATAACACAGCAGCTAGTGCTTGTTTGTGCTCAAGCACTGTCTGACTTCAGTCGGAATTTTACCATTATCTTGTAGTACAAATAGTCTTGTTTAGGTATTTAACTGTTCTTGATGAGGGTATAATCACCAAGCACTAGCACATGACCAATATGTGCACCAGAATGTAAGCTGAGATAATATTTTGATGTGCCAATACCTATTTTTTAGAACGGTCACCTTTGCCAACATTATGCTGGCTCAGAAGCTATGATGCTAGTGTTATTAGCATATATGAAAGCAGCTAGGGAGTGAGCTGTTTTTTTTCTCACACCTGAGAAAATGTACAATTCTGACTCCGCATGATTTTGAATAAGTGTAGACTTTTGTGTGAATTATCCCTGTTCACCAAGTTGACATCAGCTACCCTGATAGCAAGCATATATCGGTCTCTAGCTTGATAAGGTCAGCACTCTGCTGTGTGTATGCCACTGCTAGTCCACACTTAGACCACACTATTGTGCTGCATACAAGGTCTTACTAGCTTTTAATCTCCTCAAACAGATTTTAAATGCACTCAGCCTTTTATTTGAAAAATAAACTATGGCAAATTTTACAAACAATTGAGAGAAAAAAATGAATGTCAAGGCCTAATAAATAACGATTTTGTTGAAAATGTTGCTGCTGACACTGTGCTCGATTGGTTACAGCTGTATAAGCAGCTTTACTTAAGATGTTGCTGTTAAAATTATTTACAAAATTAATTTACAAAGAATAAGGCAGAAAGAAATGAAGAAAAATAAGTAAATTGGACTGTGAGTGGAAAATGAGTGATGAAAAGTGGCATTTTGTCTAATAACCTGCTTAACCACCAGTGTGCCACCTGGAAAACACTGAGCAAACCGCTAGTGGGCCTCCAGCTTTGCTGTCAGTGGGCCAACAGTGTCCTGCTGTCCTCTTGATATCTGGATATTGGGTAGCTCCGAAGCTGTAGTGCTAGCGCTATTTGCATGCATATTAGCAGCTAGAGAAGTTGTTTTTGCTCTTATTTTTACACTCTCAAGAGGAAATGGTTGTTTTTTTCTGGGTCTACACATTATTCTGTAACCATAGAAATTATTGTGCGAGTACAAATCATCTTAGAGTCTGATAGATGTTGTTGCATCAAATGTGAGGGCTAAAGCTAACAGTACAAACTGAGAGCTAACCTTAGCACTGTTTTTTTCCCCCTTTGTTTTGTAAGCTGTTCCTGAGTTTTTCAGCTGAGTTATGGACCAGAACCTCAACTTAGCTTCCTTGGGAGAACCCAAAACACTACAATGTGTCACTATGCTAATTAAATATCATTTCAGAATTATGAAATGAGCTATGAAATGAATCCATGGACAGCACAGAATTATCCACCACATCTTCTTTGCCAGCACTGGATGAGAGAATTTCAAGTACACCTTAAACTGGCTTTGACTAGACAGGGACTGCATAGTATCGTGCCTTAAACACTACTGCTATCATAATAAGAGTCTCCTATAATTGTACTGTTAAAATTATTTGATTTACTTACACAATTACTAAATGTTATACTTCTTGTATGGCTGCAGACTCTCTGGCTGTCAACTACCAGAAAAAGCGTGTGAAACTGTGGCCTCGGCACTTCGGATAGGAAATTCTCCTGTAAGAGAGCTGGATCTCAGTAACAACAACATAGGAGACTCAGGAGTGCAGCTCCTCTGCAGTGGGTTGAAGAGCCCACACTGCCAACTTGAGATATTGAGGTAAATACTGCCACCTCACCCCATTCATGGTTTCAAACTAGAGTGGGTATAAGAGGTGAAAAGGAACAAAAATACAGAAAATGTATTCACATGTGCATCCACTCACTATCTCTTTTATAGCATGTATACAAACTGTTCAGGCGCTTTAAAAAAAGTAAGAATAGCTAGGTGGTATGGTTACAGGTTCTTTCCATGCATCTTGCCATATGAGGGGTTCTCTATGCTATTACAGCTCTCATTGTGGACTTTCTGAATATTTAAAGGGGCTGTGTCGTAGGACTTGTTCTTGAGCATTATAACACATCATGCAATGTGGAAAGAGATTCAGCTTTAAGAATGTGCAATGGTTGGTTTGCAAGCATAACATTTTCAGTGCAGGTTTATCTGTTCAAAAGACATTTTCAGAGAAAGATTCATACAACAGTAACCATTCATCAGCAGTTAACTTTCTAAATCTCTTTCAGTATGTCTTTAACCTGCCCAAATTGTCAGCACTGCCCATTTTATGGATTCCTAATATTTCACTGTCTCACTTATTATGCCCTCTTCCTTAAACAGGCTTGCAAGCTGCAACATTACATGCAAGTCTTGCAAACATTTGGCCTCTGCACTCCAGAGCACTGAGTCCTACCTTCAAGAGTTAGACCTCTCATTCAACAAGCTGACAGATGCAGGATTGAAGTTTCTTCAGCCTTGGCTGAGAAGTGAGCACTGCAAAGTGCAAAGAGTGGGGTAAGTTGTGACTGTCCTTTAGAAACTGACAAAGTCTATGCATGGACATGTTCATCTGTGGTCACTGTCATGGCATTTTGAAAATGGTGTTTGAATATAGTTGCTGTTGTGCAAAAACCTTGTATCTCCGTTTCTGTCATTCTTCACTTTTTTTGCATAGTAGTACTTTTTTGCTTAATGCACTTTACACAGTACTAAAATTTCATGATTAACTTCCATCACAAATTAAGAATAATATTTCCTTCTCCTGTAAAGTTTTGGAGTTCTGAGGTTTTGTTCCAACAGCAACAATATACAGATTCATCCAATGAGGAATACTGCATTCTATAGACAAAACAACACAAACTAATAGAGCACACAGTTGGAAGAAGCATGAAATAATGAAATAACCTATTGGTTGAATGTGTATTTTCCTCCTCACAGGTTAAGGCAGTGTCACCTTACAAAGAATTACTGCAGGAGCCTAAATGAAGTGCTGAGTTCATCCCACACAAAGCAAATAAATTTGGATCTGAGAGAAAATGACCTGGAGGATTAGAAAGAATTACAAAGGAGTAGCCCAGTGACACAGTTAGCTGCTCATAGCCTAAACGCAAAATAAATCAGCATTTACTCACAGTATAAATGTTTTATTCTTTGGTTTTTATTTTAGTTTTATTTGTTATTTTATTCACTTTCATTAATTTTACTTGGTTTTATCAGTTAATGTGGTTAGTAGTTAACTTTTATTGTTTTTAGAATGGCAGACCTAACTCTACCAACAAAAACCATGCCTAGTAGGAGCTTGTGATGATTCCTCTTTTGCTGGTCTACATGGACATGGGGGAGCTCACAGGAAGAGGATGCATGGCAGCAGGAACACTCCGTGGTGACCAACACTGGCTATGGAATTTCTTAACCCAGGGGCTCCTCAGTAGCTAAGGCCGGGAGTCATGTTATTCACTTCCGAGGCTGATGGAGATTGGGAATGCCTAAGTCAAAATGAAAGGCCGAGTTCTCTACCATCACCACAACCAGAGCTCACCAGCTTAACTTCCTGTCCTCCCCAGCATCAACATCAATAGTCACAACATTGGAACATGTTCTAGTTGACTGTAGAACTCTTGCAATTGGCTCCTGCTAAAGGTAATGCTTTCATCTCTTGTATTGTGGGTGATCAAGTTTTACATATCATCAAAAGATATCCTGCTGCTTTTAGTGAAAACAAGGGCATTAGAACTGCTGTACATGCGGGAGTAAATGGCACTTCTGCTCACCAAATTGAATTGCTTAAGGAACATTTTACTTCTCTACTGCTTAGCATAATAAAGACAACATAAGCAAAATTCATTTTAGATCTGCATACAGAAGAGGAATTGAACCTTTTATCAGACTGTTTACTCTAAACCTTTGGTTAAAAGACTAATATAACAGTAATAGGATATTTTTTTTATTAATAATTGGGATAACTTTTGGGAAAGACCGGTGTTTAACAGCAGAGACAACTTGCACTCAAGTTGCAGTGGCTCACTGAGTTTATCAGAAAGCTTTGATAGTTTTAAACCAAGTATGACTTGAATGGGCGTAAACAACAAACCAGTCAGTAACACAACCAGCACAGAATGTCATTCCCCCTTCCTCCTATACCAGTGCCTCATATAATAAACTGTCACAAGAGAAAACCTTTAAGCAATTTTAAAGATTGATCAAGTTTTGACAGTGTTCAATGTGGATGTATATTTTAAGTGTGAGCGCAGTAAATTGAAAGCCAAAAGAAAATCTCAGGAAGGCCTGTTTAAATGTTACAGCATTGAGCAATAAGACATCTATAGTAAACAATTTTATAGGTGAATGAAAAATTATATTTTATGTTTGACAGAAACCAGCTTTCCTTATCGGAACTGCTCCACAGAACTACCACTTCCTCTACACCATATATGAAGTCGAGAATGACTGTGGGTTGTTTTTAACAACCTTTTTAATTACAAAGATATAACCCCATTTCCAAAAATGTTGGGACGCTGTGGAAAATAAATGTAAATAAAAACAGAATGTAATGTTGTGCAAATCATTTAAACCCTATATTTAATTGAAAATAGTACAAAGACAACATATCAAATGTTGAAACTGAGAAAT
>JAILXH010219594.1:20661-34950 GCA_023558415.1 Piaractus mesopotamicus
TCAGTGCCCTTACAAAAATGCTCGGTATTTGTATAGAGGTTGAAAATCAGGTCAATCAAGTACATGAATTACCATGCAAGACTATTTTGAACCCATGTGGACCAGAAAGGGAATCTTTTGTGATCACGTCAGCTTTGATGACGTTTGCATGATGCGTTTAGCCTGACTGAGCATCACAGTAGAGTTTCTCGCAAAGTGGTATCAGAATGCTGATGCTGTCTAATGAAAGCCTGTAGATCATTGTTGATTATGATGTCACAAATGCACCCAATTATGACGTCACAGCAATTGATCTTGTAAGTTCAAAACGAATCAATGACTCAAAGCACAAGTTGTGACATCAAAAGACTCATTTATATCGCAGCTCTTGGAAAATGGCCTTTTTATTTTTATATCATCATTTGTGGTACAGAGTACACAACGGCAGGGCTTAAGTGGCCGAAATGAGGAACTGATTCTTTTGCTACAGAACCCTGCGCACATAGAATGACTTGTCACTGAGCAGCGTACGAGCACAAGCAGATGCAGTATTGATGGATTTTGTTTGCCGTTGTTGTGCTTCCCTCTTGGAGTGTATCAGTGGCAGCGGCGCAGACCATTCCTCTCCCCCCGGTCCCTAAAGTATTTGATGTTCCCGGCCCTGTGTAATTTAATCTCGGTTGGCTCCCTGCAGCTCTCACCCATAAACCTCTGCTCTTATAATAGGAAGCTGCAACACAATTTCTCCTCTAGTCTAGCGGCCTCTGCTCAGGAGAGATAAGACAGCAGTTTGTTTTGGTCACGAATTGCCCGCTGGAACTTAATTGTTATGCCTATGTAATGTATGGTAGCCCTGACTACATGGAAATAGGACCTAGCCACTAGCCCCGTTCTGCTCCACTTGTGTCGAGTACTTGACAGACGTTAGATTTCATCAGGATAAAACATAACCTTTTGATCAGAACAGCCTTTTGTTAGCCTACCCAGCTGACATGGCCAGTCATTTAGATGCTCCAAACATAAGCCTTCTCCTATGACATACTAAGCCTTTCTTTTGGTCTCTATAAATTGGTTTGAGCTCAGAGGCCTCGCGAAAAAGGGGCTGTCGTGCACACACGTGTTCACACTCCTTGAAAAGGCTTATGAGGAAACACTCCATATGTCAGGCCTGAAGAATTCCTCTGTGATGCAAGCCAGTAGAATCCCTGTCAGGCTGCCTGTGACGTAAAGGAAACTATCCATCAGTTAAACCCTGTGTGGAACTGAACTGTTTAAAATCTGCCACTCTATACGACTGACGTAACAAGGCCCACTGCTAAAACTGGCCTCTTCAAAACATTTGCTTAAATGTTTCGCCTTTAAATTCAGCATGAAGCTTCTGTTTCCCCCATGCTTCCCAAAGAGTGGCTGCTGTGCTTCCGCAGCAAGTCGGCTAGCCGCCTTACATCAGCAGTGTGTCTGAGTCCACTGAGGTAGGAAAAAAAAATCAGTGCAGCACTCAGAGGAACTCTCCCCAGTCTAAATTATTCAGCACGGATGAAACTAAAAGGCCCACTGATGTGCTACACAATTTTCAGCTAAGGTCAGGTAAGACGGAAAAATCCATGACTTTTGCTACTCTGTCAGTGTCAGTGGAAGAATATAGGCTAGAAACTCTGGACTGGGTGCTGAAAGTGGAATTACAGACATCTGAAGACTGAGAGACACCAAAAGACTGTGTCTCTCATTCTTTCAGACAATGACAAAAAAAGAATTCCTTTTCTTTGCCAAAAATTTTCCAGTCACTGTGAGTTATACAACAGTTTTTGTGGCACTCAGTGGAGCACAGTTCTAAATTTAAATGTAATAGGTTTTCAAACGTGTTGCAGGCTTTTTTTATTATTATTATTATTATTGCAGGTTATTTTTAAGTAGCTTAATTCCAGGTTTTGCCGTCGCAGGAGATTTGCAGTAGCATTTACATGAGCAGCTAGAATTATGATTGTGTTTAGTTGTGTACAAGTTGAAAATAATTTTTATAGTCATGTACAGCAAACAGAATAAGAACAAAGGACAATCCAAACATATGCCTGAGGCTCAGCTTCGTGCTGGGGAGTGCAAATTTGTTTGGGGAACAAATATTTTAGCATTTCTCTGAAAAAAAAAGGTAGGAGTAGTATATCCATCTCACTAGGATCAGTAGGACCATCTCACTACATTACGCTGTGTGTTACAACTTGCTTGCTTGTGTCCTGGTCAGTCATGACATTGCTAGACTTAGACTCTCAAGATTTACCACCCCAGTTACAGTTTACTTACTTTTTCCAGAGATGATTTCTCCTGTTTGAAACAAGCATACATTTAACAAATCAACATCACTGCTGATTTAGACCACATCAGTTAGAACATTTAACCCCCATTAATAGTGCTAACCAAGCTGTGAACCACACTGAAATTTTCCTTTCTTTCCTCAAAGTCATATTTTGTTGCATAAACACTTCACTGTTTCACATAAAGACTTCTTCTGTAAGCTCAGGTAGGTGGGCATGATAGTCAGATCCCCCTTTAAGATTTCTGACTGGTTAAACTGGGGGTGTTACGACTTACCCTATGTTTTAATCCTCCCCAGTCTAACTGGTGTTCAGACAGGAAACAGCTGTAAAAAAAAAAAAAAAAAAAGGGTCTAATCCTCAAGAGTGATCCACATTAAGAGACTGCAGTCTGCAATATTTCTGTAATTTTACTGGTACCATCAGTTGCCTCAGACATATTGCAAATGATGTAATCACCGGTAATCTGGGCCTGTGCATTAGATCATGGATGTACATACTCAATAGATGCCCTTTGGCTGTTCAATGAGCTTCAGAGAAGAAACAGTTCTTGTGGAGACTGAATATCTTTTGTCTTTTTTCAGATACAGTACATAGATTACTTGGCCTTCAGAGGATTTTCCTCCGTACAGGTGGTTCAGAGAAAACTTTACACTCTCTAAACTTCAGACTCTCAGTATGAGACAGAAAAGCAATAGAAGAAAGATGGATTCCACAGAGACCTTTGTCCTCACATGAGGAAGCAGTTCCTCTTCAAATCAGCTAGAAGGTTTTCAGATTGCTACTATCAAATTCATAATTTTTGTGTTGGGGAACAAAAAAGAAATTAAATTTAATATTGTTACGCTTCCTTCCGTTCCCACTGTCTCTGCCTCCCAACCTCCGGACTCCGTTACCCAGAACCCCACACCGGATCACATGACCTCCGACCTCCCTCACATGACTCTACACCAGTCTGCCTTGCCTGACTATTGACTAACCTATCACCTGTACCTTGTTTCTAGTTACTGGTTAGTTTAGTATATAAACCCAGGCTTTAGCTTAGGTTTTTTGTGAAGTATTGTCTTTGTTCTCAGAGCATTACTAAGCCTTCTTGTGTGTCTGATTGCTGTACCATGTATGACCCTTGCCTGGACTTTTTGGACTTCCCACATGGCTACTGTTTTTGTGTTCTGGCTTTTGACCTTGGACTAGCTGGCCTTGATATATAGAACCATGAGTTCTATATAGAGCCATTTTACCACTTCATGCTTAAATGGTTCTTTACATGGTGAAATCCTTCTTTAGACTGATAGAGAATGTGTTGTATATGATTCAATAGAAGAACCCTTTTTGGTGCTGTATAGAACCATTTTCAAAAAGGTCCTATATAGAACCATATACAACTCTTTTTAAGAGTGCATGATATGTTAAAACAGAGATATTCAGATTATCATGAATCAGGTCGATAGCAGGCTGCTAGAGGTAACAATTAGCTAGCAAGCTAATTTCAGTGTATTGGTTGTTGTCCTGTTGCTGTTAGACATGCTACATTAAAGCAGGTGTTTTGAGGGTGAGAACTAAATGTATTGAGAGATTAAATGAATAAATAAAGAAAGAATTATTGATCATTTATCGTTCATACTGGTGCCACTTGCCAGGTCAGTTGAGAAGAAGTTCTAATGCATTTAAATAGCATTGAATTGCATTGTTCTGGAACTGGACTGATTTTAATATGGGTAATTCTGACCCACTTTATGCTTTTGTGTAGTTTTTTTTTTTGGTCATGCATTTTAAAGTCAACGGAATCTAAATAGACCTTTTTCACCGTGTTAGTTCCTGGTCATAATAAGCCAGATTCATCACATAATATCAAAGACAAGATTTTTGTTTTTGAGTAGTCTTACAAGGAAATGTAATGACTTTTGTCCTTTATGTCTTTTGATTTTTCACTCATTTTTTGCACTTACTCAACATTTCACTGCAAGAAATATGCCTGATTAACTTTACACCGAGTAGATTATGTTGATTGTATCACGTGTTAGCGAATAAAACTCTTCACCTGTGTGTTTCACATATGCTAATGTCTCTGACTGTCTGCCACGTTACAGTATTGAATTGCTTGCCAGTCTTCCAGGCATGTAGTACAAGAAGTGGAACATGTGTAGGTCTTTTTATAGCCATTACCTGATTTATGAAGGTCAACAACACCCTGTCTCCTTTCATTTTTGTGTTCTCTGACCTTCCCTGAGTTGATACATGAGTAATAGAATCTGGTATGTGTGTCACCTCATATTTATACCCCGCCGAAAAAAGGAAGTCACGTATGACCGCTCAAGAGATGCAATGACTCAGATGAACTTAAAAGTGTAAAATATAAATGCCAAGATAAATATAATGCTATTAGAAGAGACAGACGTTTTCGACTTTGAACCATTTTTACCTTAATTGAAGGTTAGCATTTCCCCCAAAGACTCAGAATAAGACTAAAATGGTAAATAGCTTTAACCCCTTAAAATCCCAGGCTTGTTACACACTAAGGCTTATTATTCAGTAACTACAGGGACTTCAATGCAAACTGGTCGAGCTATTCTTAGGTTATAGGAGTATGTAATAAAACCTTTAGGCCCACCAGCAGGCCCTGGCAATTTTAGGTGTTAACTAAATGACACAACCGCTTTTGTTTCTCTTTACCGAAGGTGGACTCAGGAGAGGAGTGTAGCTATGAGAAATAAAGTGAATATCCATAGTCAGGTAAGAGCTGAAAAGGAGGAGAATCAGGAGGGACAGATGAGGCTGAAGGCTGTTGACGCTTGTTACTGTGCTGATATCAGTTAGATGCTTTTGAGCTATCATATGAAAGGACTGAAATATCTGTTCTTGTTTTGGCTGGTAGATTATTCTGGATTTTCTCGTCTCTGATGAAATATTCAGCTTATCTTGAATACTGGAAATGAATGCATTTGTAATTGCGTATGTTACTCTTTGTGCTGACGCTACATACACAATAGCAGTCTACAGGCACTTTTCAGCATGTTGGAAAAAACCCTGGACAGACAGAAAGGGCTGTTTTCCATTTCTAGTGTTTATTTCCTTCTCTTCTTAAAGCCCTGTTTTGGTGCAGACACAAGCACAGTCTAATGGTATCACACAGTTTGGTTAGACACGTCTGCTTTGTTCTTATTAATAACAACAACAATAATAAGAATAATAATAACACTGATAACAAGTGGGAAAGGAGAACAGGCAGGGTAAGATGCTGTGGGACATGACCATCACCACAAACTGTGTGGTCAAAGCCAATCGCCCACATATGATGTACCTGGACAAGACTAAGAGGCATACCATCATCGTGGACATCCAAGTCCCCCTAGTCAAAATATTGTCCATTGATGCCATTCCCATTGTACTGCGCTACTCTTACTCTAATCTTTAACCCTGTTCCTCTTTACAGTTGTGCTGCTTTGCACCAAGTTGATCATGCAATAATGCTTTTTCTATTACTATAAAAATAGGACCATTGTCAATTAATCATGTGCAGATTGATCATGTCCTTTTTTGATCAAGTCATGTCAGTTGTTATTTTGCTCTCGTTTAAGTATTGATAACGCCCCTATCATGTCATCTTCTGTATTTGCTGTATTCACATTGCTTTCAGTGTAGAATACTGCACAGAATCAAAGATAGACAGTTGTTAGCAGGGATGCCATAAGGTGTTCTTAACCTCAGGGATCTAAGGGGATTTTCTGGATTTTTGCATATGTTCTTACATTTGCCATTAAAGGCACTTGCGTATAAAATTATACCTACATGTTTCATATAAAAATACTCTGTTATCTTCATCACTATTTTCCAAAACCGCTGCAGAAACTTCAGCAGCTCTAAACTCTTTGCACACCAGATGTCGACTGAATGAAGACTGAACGGTTTCTGACATAATGGGTAAGTCCCTAGTGACTGCTTGAGTGTCCACTGGTCAGTTTCACTCAAAATGTAGATGGACCAATTACACATAGTGAGAGGCAGATGACGTGTATCTCAACCCCTGGCTTATTGCTCTCCATCCACTACAGGAGCTACAAGACACCTTTGTGACGTCAGAACATCACCCTCATTGGCTGGAATCTCTAATGACAAACATGATGTATGTGTCAAGTATGTTACAGTTTTATTTTATGAACGTCAGATCCATTATCTCCTGTGGTCATCTCTCCCAAAGAGGATGCCATTTATTTAATTTCCTCCTTATGGCATCTCCTTTTATTAGACATGGTCACCTTACACTGTTGTTTTTGTTTCCAGCAAAAAAAGCTGCAAGAACCATTATTTTAAAAAAGACATAATTCCCATGTAGGTCATAATTTATCCTTTAGATTTCTTCTCACCTTCCTGGCCATATGGCTGCCTTTGTAATTTTTAAGTATACGGTTCTATAATAAAACATAAATAAAAAAATTATATATATTATATAAGTGGGGCTCTAGCAGGTATTCCATGTGTGACTTTTCCCCCATACACCTTAACCCATCATCACAGTCATTGGCAGTTCTTGCTGACCATAAAGGCAGCCAAAGTCAGGCTACGTTGAAAACAAACATAGCCATAGGCTCATAACTCCAGATGTGAGTCACATACAATCTCGCGATAAGATGGAACAGAAAGGACAGACTCTACAGATTCAGGAAATGTGTGAAACATATTTCTGTGCTGTATTATCTCGAAGGTTGGGAAACATAAAATGAAACATCAAAATTGACACATGGGTGCCATCTCGGACCTCAGATGGTTGAGGGTGTTGACAGTTTTAGCAGTGTACAGGTGACGTACACGACGACATCATGCTAAATACTATGCGCATTGTTTATTAATTAATGTATTTATTGGTAACACCTCACTGTAGGTCATGTTCAAAAGGTTACATGACAACTACATAAGCCTTTTGTAAGAACTATCATAAATCTACATAAACATTTGTACAGGCTTATTCCAATAAGCGGCAGTTGTCATACAGGCTGCTTTTGTCAGCTCCCGTGTCAAGTGGCACAGGTTTTTGTTGACATTAGGTGTCATACCAACCTGAAATGACAGCATGTCATGACAGCTGACTTAGTGGCATTGTGTCCATTTCAAAGTTCATCTCCTGTTTCTAATAGTGTCCATTTCACCTGCAATTCTTAAAATACCATATTGGACATTTCAATAATGACAATATTTCTTACTGAAGTCGTTCCCAAAGAATGGCCTGAAACCATCCTACATCAAAGTAGTTTTTTAATGAGAACTGAGAGGAAGAGAGGAAGGAAAGACGTGACCCTATGAAGCAGAATTTGAATGTCAGACTGTTCAGCTAAAAGTGATTGTACAAACTGTTCATTTCTCTTAAAAGGCAAACAAAACAAAATGTTTACTACTGTGTTAAAGTCACTCACTTCAGCATTCTGGCATCACTGTTAGAATTTATAATATCTTGTAAACAGCAAAATGAAAGTCACTTTACTTAAAGGCCAAAGAAAGTGTACATAACTGTTATTACAGTGTCATGGCATTACCATAGTGATTCATAAAGATCGTATAAGAATAAATGTGATTCTTTCAAAAATCTAGTTTACAAGATTTACAAGATTACAGTTACCCCGGATGCAGTCGATCAGCCAAGACATATTTCTTGAACTTGAGTATATAAGTAAGGTATCGTGAGTTTGCTTCTTTAGTTAACCACAGGAGATACTAGGCTAATGTTGCTAATAGACACTGGACTCAGACCGTCACCAAACTTATTAAATTCATGCCCAAAAACGTCTCTCAACCCTCTCAAGACACGTCCAGATCTTCACTTGTTGTGTTTTAGAACATATGACTTACTTTAGTCTATAAAAAACTAAAATAAACCTCTGCATAGGTGAATAGTAAGGCAGCCATTGTGAGTAGCTGGTGTGAAGCCCAGTCTCACGTCCTCGTCTTGAATTTGACTACCCAAAGACCCTCAGGCAGAGTCAGCCAGTTAGCACATTTTCATTTTAAGGCAAGTGATTATAGTTAACTGTAAAACTATTACATATCTATCTGGTTCCTCCCAGAATAGCTGATTGACAGCTCTGATATGTATGATTTGTCCAATAACATAGAAAAAATCATGGCCGGAAACCACGGGAAGTAAGATCAGGATGGAGATGTATAAGTAGACTTTACACCGCAACCACTTTTACCTCAGCACAATATGTGGTACCATTCCACACAAGATGACCACATGATGACTACATGAATCTGTAAGTAAACATACATAAGGTAACTTGGCAGAGAAACTAAACTACTGTACTTGGGGAAAAAAACAATGTCTGATTACAATTTTGACGACCACATTTTCAGCACAAATGAGTCTTCGTTTAAACCTGAGCTCAACAGTTGACAGTCTAAGTCCAGTGTTTGTTAGTAATGTTAGCCTAGCATCTACCATTGTAAGCTAAAGAAGCACAGGTCAGATATGCATCTGCCGTAAGTGATCAATCATTTTAACCCCTTATGTGGCCGGGGTCTGTCGGTAGTTTTTTATAGACTTTTGTAGCCTAAGGATAGCTCAACCAGTGCTTTGAAGTCCCTGTAGTTACTGAATAATATGCCTTAGTCTATAATAAGTCTGAGATTTTATGGGTGTTAACTGGATTTTTTGCTGAACTCTACCTTTAAGGGCCAGAGAAACTATACATAACTCTGTCATAACAAAGTATCAGTATCGAAGCCTTCACAGTATAACTACAGTACAGTAGACTTTCATTTCAGTGTTACCACAAAAGTGTCAAAACATCTTTTTAGAAGGACTCACCTTTGTTTGATTTTGCAGCCTCACTTGTCAAGTTATGTAACATAAGCACCATTATGTGTTTGACATACTAAAAATACACAGCTACAGAGTCAATTGCCATAACATGCTGTGTCATTTCACCCCAGAAAGTGTTGTGACAACGTCAAATGTCAGAAAAAACCTCTGTCATCTGAGCAGGGGTGGATTTAGTGATTCTGGGCTTCTAGTCAAATGACAGGAATGGGGCCCCTGAAGGCGCATAGTTAAATTAGCTGAGGCTCTGTGCAGTTGACTTATTAAAGTGAAATGATCTCACTATATTGGCAGATAAATCTGTGAAACATATTATAATACAGTAATAATAATAATAAGAATGAATAACAACTATTTTTAAACTGTATATATCGGAATGGGTTTTTTTAACAGATACAGTAATTCTAATTTGTATTTTTATGGGGCTCTTGGCTCACTGAGGTCCTCGGCAGCTTCCTACCTTAGCCTGGTGAAAAGGCTGCCCCTTCACTTGACATAGTGCCATGTGAACTTGACATTGAAGTTGACAAAAGCAGCCTTTATGACATTCCAGTAAGCGGCGCTTAAGTCTTTATAATGTTTATGTAGATTTATGTCAGTTGTCATGTAGTCTTATGAACGTACAGTAAAGTGTTACCGATTTATTCACATTGTTCAGATAACAAGGAACCGACTGTGTCATAACAGGTATGCACACATAACCGACATCATGTCTTCCTCTGCACACTCTGCTGCCTCTCCTCTCTTCTGTGGGCGAACTTTAGATTTAGATAGGCTAAGCAACCAATGTGCTGCCCAAGCAGATTGTTGACAAGAGGTGTGCAGACTGCTTGTGTTACACTCACAAGTCAAACTACACACGCACATCTAGGGATAACTACAATAAACAAAATACAGACCTACACTGTAAACAGAAAAAAATGAAACATTGCAAAAAGCCTGTCAGCAGAGGTGCCTGACAAAACCTGTTAATTAACAGTAAAAGTGTGCTTTCTCAATGAAGGTAAACATCTGTAAAATTACAGTCCTTTAATTTATTAGGTTTTCTTCAGTAATTCAAATTGTTATTCTGGCCATTAAAATAAATGCAAATGTCTGTGAAATACGAGTCATAATTTTTGTTTTTGTGAATTGACATTCTACATCTGTAAATTATCAACACCATTGTTAAAATATAGTACATGTATGGTTAATTTGCATGCATTTAATTTTTTTTCAAAGAAATGGGTATTGATCAATATATTTTCCACTACTTTGGTGGTGGAAATACCTTTTTTTACAGTGTACAAAAAACATTAATCTTTACTTCACTCAAATTATTTAAAAGTTCAGCTCTTTTGTTATTTTCTGGTATCGCTTTTAGCAATTACAGTTAAATAATGCTGAAATCTGGGGGTGCCGCAGCCCCCTCAGCACCCCTAATTCCTATGTCCCTGATTGTTAGCCAAAAGAACAAGATGTATCCTCAAACCTAAGAGGATTAAAAAAAAAAAAGATTTTCATTGTTAGAATTACATTAACCTTTACTTTACTGTTGTGTTTCTTCTACATTCAAGGTGAACTAGTGTTGCAATCAATTTTTAACTGACTGAGTATGAGAGGACTGGGTTGATTTGACTCCCAAGTGGAGCCCAAAACAAAATCCTTTAGTGTGTGTATGTGTGTGTGTGTGTGTGTGTCTGCTGGCTGCCTCCCCCCGTGGTTAGAATGAGAAACACTTGTGTTTTGGGCCGAGTGTTTTTCCTGTACTGCTCCCTGTGTCCCAGGGTGTGTGAGAAAGCTAGCTGAGTACCTGGCAGCAACTCAAGCAGGATGAATTACAGGCTAAGCTGCACTATTCAACACCCTCTTTTTTCCTGTTTGGGTCACGACTGCTTGGCTTCATCAGGGCATCAGAGAATACTAACCATCACCACCATTGCAGTGTGCCACAATACATGCACAGTCTGACCAGTGATTAAGCAGTCAGGCCCGACACCACCAACCAGGCTTCTTTGCATGAACTGCACATAAGTTAGCACGCTGGAAACCGCTCAGGCCTTTACAGAGCGGAATCTACTCCAGGCTGAGATTAATGAATGCTTTCCCTTACCCACAAGGACAGAGTAGGGCGCATTAGCATTATGTGGGACAGGAAAATGCATTAGGGGTGCAAATATGGGGTGGCTGCTTAATGGAGGCCTGTAGACTCTTAGTAATAGAAGGTTTGGAGATAAGTAGACTTTTAGAACCTACATTTACCCAGTTATAAGGTAAATGACCCTTTTAAAGTGACCGGTTCAATAGGTATGGCTAATCTCAAAATGCAGTCAGCAAGGTAATTTTTGGGACCCTTGGTAAAGATAACTTTTCGGTTGATCAGCCCATTCGCAAACTGAATACATGAGGAAAAATCGAAATGTCAACTGAAGTGAAAACCCATATCTAAAAATACTTCCAATGATGTGTCATAATTATTGACTACTGTGTGCATCCTTCCTTTTTCCAACATAGAAGCAAGAAAAATTCTGCTGTAATGCTTAATGTGAAAATGCAAAAACAAGGAATCTGAGACCACACCTCAATACAGAATCCCTCCAGATCCTCAAGAGTCTTGCATCCTCTTTTCTGGACTCTCCTCATCAGCTCACCCCATGGGTTTTTAATAGGCCAGGGGACTTGGATGGCCATGTCAGAAGCTTGATTCTGTGGTCACTAAGCCATTTTTGTGTGGATTTGGATGTTTGTTTTGGACAACTGTCCTGCTTGAAGATCCAACTATAACCCTGTCTTAGCTTCTTGGCAGAGGCTCCTGATACTTGATGCCATGTATCTTAACAAGGTTCCCAGGGCCTTTGGAGGAATAACAGCTCCAAAACATCACAGATCCTCCACCATTAACATTGGGGATGGGTTTCTTTTTCTTTTTGGGTTTTCTCATCCTCCTTGAGCTCTATTTTATCTCAACTGACAATAAAAACAGTTTCAGTCAAAGTTCCAATAGCACTAGAAAACTCCAGGTACTTATGATTGTGGTTAGATGAAAGAAAAGGCTTTCTTCTGGTATACCTTCCATATACACTGTTTTGGAGACTTGGTAATCCCAAAATGCTGTAATCATCTGGACATTCCAACTCTGATTCTTGGATAAATGTTTGCCACTCTTACCATCATCATCACTGTGCATGGGGTGGACACACTTTCATCTCATTTCATTTATGTATTTCTTAATCTTCCCCATGCTGATGAATGAAGGGAATTTGGCCTCCGTGTCACCTCTTATTTATACCCCAGTGAAACAGGAAGCCTTGGATGACCACTTAAGAGTTCATAAATGCTCAGGTGGACTTTTAGAAAAGTAAAATGTAAATGGTAAAATGCATTTTGTTACATTTTGTTAATAAGGATTTCTAAGGCTGGGAATAATTGTAATGTGGTTTTGTTTTCTTAGATAAAATTTACTTTGTATAAAAGTTTACATTTCTGTCACATTTTCAGTGTGAGATCGAGTCAATTAACCACAATGATATTTTTCATTACTATTTTGCCCATCTTATCAAAGGTGCCAATAATTATGGAGGACAGAAAATTGTAGAAAATTATGAACATGATACAAGACGTGGCTTGTTAAGCTGCGGATAAGTTTGGCAAGTTTAGCAAGTGCACACACAATGGTTGTATATTATCCATAAACACCGATCAGGCAAAACATTATGACACTGACGTGGTGGTGGTGGTGTGTTAGGGTGTGTTGCGCTGGTCTGAGTGGATCAGACACAGCAGTGCTGCTGGAACACCTCAGTATCACTGCTGGACTGAAAATAGTCCACCAACCAAAAATATCCATGTCCTGGGCACTGAAGAACAGGGTAAAAGGGGGCTAACAAAGTTTATGGAGGACAGAAAATTGTAGAAAATTATGAACATGATACAAGACGTGGCTTGTTTCAGGTTTTGCAGAGAAGCCTAAGGATAGTATGATATAATTTTACAGAAGATAGTTAAACTAGATGCAGGCTTTTAGCATATTGCATAATAACCTCCAACCTATTTCATGCTGAGAACCCTGTTAAAAGAGAGTGGAAATATTTTATTCATAATATAAAGTCTTGTAAGATTAAATTGAACTCTTCAGGCCTTTCAAGTTTCAATTTATTCTTAATGTAGAGCAGCGAAATCTGTCTAATGAGCTGGATTTTATGCTTAGACAGGAATCCACAAGGTGCACAAAGACAAGTCCTTTTACTTCAGCAGTCCTGTCTAGAACGTAGGACATCAAGCAAGATTTATGCAAAATTTCCAACAAGAGGTTAACATCACTCTGACTGAATGAAAATAGTCTGTGGTTGTTAGTCCGTTACAGCGAGCAATAAGGCAGACAGTACAGTGACCAGTGACCTGGAGGTCTTACGCTAATGCACTGACCAAAGATTGTCATGTCCAATTACAGCAACTCAGTCCTGATCTAATCCCTCTCAAGCTACTAGTGAGGAGTGCATCTGAAAGACAGCAGAGAGAAAAGTCTAGAGAGTCTGACAGCACTCAAAACCTGGATGGAATACAGCATCTGAGTCCATTTTAACAGCAGGGTGGGATTCCCAATTTGGACAAGCTTGTTCTCATTACCTGATTTGATCCGTGCACTTATACGAGCATCATTTACTATCAATATGTGAACGTGGTCCAAACAGTAATGGAAGAAATGACGTTCCTTGGGATTTTATTGATGTCTAGACCTTAAGTAAAAGTTCAAGTATGTTGATGAAGGACAAAAAAAGATTACTTTTGATTACCTGTCTAAACATTAGCTTTAGATCACAGGTGTTCCATGTCACAGGGAATTCCGCGGTTCCTTTGAAGCATAATTGCCCAATCTTCACCCTGTATGTCATCTGGGCAGACATTAATGTGTGTGATCAGGTTTCAGGCAGTCATGATTCACTCTCATACTGCCTGATAGCTCTGGCACAACACAACAGCAGGGGGACAGCTGCGGATAAGTTTGGCAAGTTTAGCAAGTGCACACACAATGGTTGTATATTATCCATAAACATCGATCAGGCATAACATTATGACCACCTCCTTGTTTCTACGCTCAATGTCCATTTTGTCAGCTCCACTTACTATATAGGTGAACTTTGTAGTTCCACAATTACAGACTGTAGTCCATCTGTTTCTCTGCATACTTTGTTAGCCCCCTTTTACCCTGTT
>JAILXH010219601.1:0-11172 GCA_023558415.1 Piaractus mesopotamicus
AGGGAGAGAGAGAGAGAGAGAGAGAGAGAGAGAGAGAGAGAAGGAGTCCCAGTGAGATTACCGGCCACCCTGGCTCAACGAAGCAAACCCCAGCGACCACATCGCGGCAACCCCACAGGCGCAGCCTGTTAAAACCAGTTTAGAGGAGTTTTCTCCCTTTGTTTGTAGGATGTGAGATGGAGGGAGGGTTGGCGAATTCAAGGACGAAGAGGATTAAAAAGTACTTCATTACCATTCTGCTTTATTCGCTGCGGTGGCCCTTCTTTGAGTTTCCAGATTTCCACTGCAAAACAAATGGCTGATTTCTCACCGTTTGATGTTTAAAGCAGCAGACAAATGCCTTGTGTCTTGTTTGATTAACAGATTTCATTTCTGCAAGGGGCTGCAATGATTTAACTTAACACAGAAAATCAAATTGTGCCACCCTCTACAAAAACGCGATCGGAAAATTCTGAGGCTCTTGCTTCAACGACCACTTGAGTGCGTGTTGTAATTTCTTTGGCATTTGTTTGCCGATCATGAAGTGGAGTTTGACTTTATTTGAACAGCCGTCAAACTTTTCACGCACATCCTGCTCCATCTTTCGCGCCGCTCTCATTAGCGGATGCAAATGTACTTCCAGCTCTAACTGATTTCAGCCCGGCACAATTAGACAGAAAATGCAGCGGATCGCCTTCGCAACGCTTCCTGAGTCCAAGTTCCCCTGACGAAGCGCTCCACGAGGAAATGAAGTCTAACACGTCCACTGATTAAATCCGCTCCACTTGGCTTGCCGTTCGAGCGCCTAATGGAAGCGCTCAGGCACTGACCTGCCAAAAGCACACAGGATATTGACAGAAACACCATGACTATCTGATCCAACTTTTTAGCCTCCTCAGCCCAGCGAGAAGACTCCTGCAGCATGACATAGTGTCTGCACCTGCATTGTGCATCACAGCAAACAAGACAAATCCTCAAAGCTCTGCAGATAAGGCCAACAAAACCTAATCCTTCTTGTACAATGGATAACAACTCGAAAACATATACAGTGATGCAGGCAATGAAGGGAAGATTACAGAAGCTGACAGCCTTTGAAAACAGTCACAAAGAAGAAGGCCCTGTTTAGGGGTGCAGTGATTAGTTGACAAAGTTGACAGCATGGATTATAGAAAAATGCCACTGTGGAGTTTTATTGTTGACCATTGTTGACTCATGATGATATAAGAAGCGATAAATTGTTATTAGAAAAGAGTGTGCCTCTGATTGGATGTGACACAATTTTTTTGGATAAGTGAACAGAAATCTAACTAACTTCTCCTTTAAGCAAGAAGCAAAATACAAAATTACAAAAGCACTACCTACTATTGTGCAAAATAAGATTTTTTTTTTTTTTCACAGGCTTTTGGGTCAAGATGGAGTAGTTTTTGACTCCTGACTGGAGTGGTGTGTTTCGTAATTGGCTGTTTAGCCTAATGGTTAAGTTACTTGTCTCCTGGGTGGGAGAGTGTTCAATCTCAGCGCAGAGAAGCACTAATTAGGCTTCTAATAGTTTATGCCTCCAATGATGTGACGTCTCTTTGACACTGTGTGTAGCTCTTTATGATGTATTTATCATGGAAACTATCATTGCGACATCAATACAACATACAGTTCATAGTGCCGCCCTGGGGTGGTTTATTAATAAAAGTCATAACAGAAGACAATGAGTCCTCATCAGCATCCAATATGACACTGGTTAGCTGTGTTAGCTCATTAGCTCATCCGAATTGGCAAGCTCCCTTGCTCATACAACACAAAAACCTGCTGGCTTTTCTCTGCTTTTTCTTAAATGATAAATACTGCTATATTTTGTGCAACACCAATGCTGTCAGCTAAAATAGTAAACCTACAGCTCTACATTATTTACAGAGAAGTCTTGATTGTTTTGCCTTACGTGCGGTTAACTGGATATCCATCCATGAACTCTTACACATACTTGAATATCGAAATTACTTGGAACGCACATCCAGAAAACATAGCTTAATTAGTTGATTTGTAAATGTAGTCAATACGTTTATCAATCACAGATATAATCAGTACTTGCGAGCACTATTCCTGTTGTTCTGGAGGTTTTTTTGTTCCAGAATAGCCGACTAAAGCTAATGACGTCTTCTTTCTCTGTGATAATTCAGCAAACAGAAATCGATGGCATGTCTCTCTTCAATCGGATATGGTAAGTAGGCGTGATATTTATTTCCAGCTCAGGGTTTGGAAGGGTAGGTGGCGAAGAAAACCTCTGCAAAGTTCAAAAAGCACTTCAAACATGCAGTGGAAAGGGAGACTGCTCGAAAAAATGCATTCACGAACAATCAATTACCACCAAGCAGATTGCTTCTCTTAAAAACAAATTAGTGGCTATATTTAGGGGCGAGCTGGCTGAACCGCACCAGCACAATTTGTTCTTTCAAGCCCTTTGCTTTCTGGGTCCACTGAAGGTGAGCAATTTGCTTTTGTTTGCCTGTCGATTCCACAAAAGAGTGGTGCCTTGGCCCAAAACGAAAAGGATGACGGCTATTAAACGGGGTTTACATGCATATTCCGTTTGTCCTTGTTAACGAGAGGTTGAGGTCTACAGTGGTCACGCATGTTCGTGCAGTAACGAGTATTAAGAAAAGACTGTAGCCGCGGCGGCTAAGAGTTCAGGCTAGGGTTAGCAACATTTGCATTGGACACATGGGGAAAGAAAGACAGACATAAAGAGCTATAACTCTGTCTTATTCGGAGTGTTGCGGAAGAGCACTGTGAGAGCCAGAGAACAGTTCTGTCTTACAGACTTTGTTTATCCAGATGCTGGTGTTAGTTTTCGCTAAATGTCAGCCAACGCTAAGCAGGCCAGTGAGTGGCCTCAACACTAAGGTCTATTTTTTTAAGGTCTTTTCATGGTCTGAACAATAAACTACTGCATAAGGCACTGAGAATAATCATATTAATCATATTAATCAAACTCTTAGTGAGACCTTTCATTTATTTCATTTCCAGACAGAATGACCACTGAGTTCTACAAGAAAAGACAATTCACTTGCATAAGGAAGAGTGAGTGAAATGAGTGGAAAAAACAGCAGTTTCTAAAACCAGAGTTCAAAAAATGAATAAAAGCTACAGAGAAAATTAGACACCTAACCACAGTGCAAGACCTGGAAAACCAGCTTTTAAAGCTAAACAGCATTTAAAGCTGTCATCTTCGAGAGAGAGGAGAAAATCAAGCTCCACCATGGCTTCAAATCTGAAAAAAATCCACAGGCATCCTTCCACTGTGAGAAGACAACTGAAATGATGGGTCTGAAAGGATGTGTAGCTGTCAAGAAGCCCTTACTGAGAAAAGAAAATAGACAAAAAAGGACAAAATCAAATCCCAGAAGCTGCTGGTGTTCTCAGAACAATGGACTGACCACCCCAGAGTCCAGACCTCAACATCACTGAATGTGTCTAGGACTACTTGGACAGCGAGAGGCAGAAAATGCAAAACCAACTTCCAAGACTGAACTTTGGAGGTGTGGAAAAATATCCCTGCAGGTTCTTTGAAAAACAGAAAGCAGGTCTCCTGAAAAGAATGAAAGTTGTAATAAAGGCTAAGAGTGGAGACAATAAACACTGAAAATGCTGATATCATATTCAGTTGTGCCATTTGGACTGAAGGTTAAATAAATGAAAGGGTGATTTCTGACTTTACTGCAAAAGAAATGCAAAAGATTAGCAACAGTGCAATTAAAGTTCAAGCAAACCTCCTTCATTAACAGCCAAAATCAAATTTACACAATTTCCCTCAAGACCCCAAAAGTGGACCATTAGTCAAGACATATTTGGTGTCTGAAGTTTACTTCTGCTGTTTTGCACTAGAGCTACGAGGCTAATGTAGCTAACAACTCATTAAAGCTTACGGCTATCCATTAGCATTGTGCAAACAGCGTGCCTCAAACCATGTCGAGTTGTTATGTAACCTAAAACAGACTTGTTTATGAGATTTCTGACACTGTATTACACACTGTTATGTATCAAAAATGGACACAAGTATGACCAAATTCCATCAAGATGGCTACTACTATTTAGCTACGCAATATAATTTTATCCTTCAGCCTTGTAGCTAAACCCCTAAAGTAAAGACGCTTCGGACACCAAGCGTGTTATGGCTGATAGACTGTTTGTTCAGGTGAGGGGAAAATTGTGAATTATTGTTGCAATGACCTCCTCATATAAGGACAATCAAGCCAACTAAGGTCAGAGAACTCCATTCATGGTAGAGATATCTAACTCATATCTGTAGAGAAAGGAGGCTTTCAGTCCAGACGAATGAGGCCCCTTTAACCAGCCAACTGCCCATATCCTCATCTCCCAGACGACATAAATAAACCAGTCTGTAACATGCACACTGGGTTACAGTATCGTGAGTATCGCTTTCAGATAAAAATGAATTATTCTCTTCTCACTTTCTTTACTGTAGTAACGCCCATGTGCAGACTCAAGGGTTTTAATTAAAACATATCACTCAACGCTTATAAGGAAACATGCGCTGACATTCCATGGAAACTACTCGAAGAACCGCTGTGAGAACATAGCTGAGCTTTATGAGGCAATTATCACACAGAGCGAGTGGCACGAGCAAGGAACTGCTGGACTAATGACGGACATTAACAGTTCCTGACTTTTCCCTCTCAATTAACGGCTGAGTGAAGAGCATAGGATCAATGATACAGGGTGTATTATGATTTTAAACCTGCTGTTCTGCTCAAAGAATACAATTCTCCACCTTACAGTCTATAACACCACATGCAATGTACACTGCTTGTCAAATATTTGGGGACAGTGAACTTGTAAAGTGGAAATCTGCTACTTTTTCAAAATGTCTTCATAATTCAAACTGTAAAAACGTGAACAAAGGCATTCAGAGTGGTTTGGTGTGAAATGCTCCGTTCTAGACAAACTTACAGAGTCAGAATTGTTCAGAATGGTAGTGATGGGAACCTGAAGAGTTTAATGCCTCTTATTAGCGATAACACCAAATACAGTGCCTGATGCCTGAGACACTGAGTGCGTTTACATGCCCTTAATAATCCGATCATTATCGTTTTTTCACAGTTACGTGATTATTCATGATCATGTAAACAGCATACTCTGATTTCTTAGATTGGATTAAGGCCTAGAAATTAAAATGTGAATAATTTTAGCTCAGTAGTCGGATTTCTCAGTATGTGTACCTTTACTCTGATTTCTTTCGTTTTTCTCTACGCATTTAACACTGCACCCACGAGATGGCAACAACACACTTTTGGAGCGATGCTGAAACTACACACATACTTGACAAAATGAAAAATTTGAGTGTTCTTCATCTTCTAGATGAAGTATGTTCATATTTTCTTGTAAAGTGACTGTAAAAAAAGCTGCATGAAGTTATATGTTACGTTTATGTCACGTCTTATTCCGTGAGTTTACTGGCGGGTTGAAAAGCAGAATTCCCATTATTGCCTGACTCATGCATACCCAGAGTTTTCCATTATCTGATTACCCAAGTGCATGTAAGTGTGCTGAACGAATTGCCGACAAAATCTGATTTTCTGCAATGTCAGATTATTATCTGCATGTAAACACGCTCACTGTTTTATGATAGTTTTGAAAAGGTTTTGGCCTAAAACATATTTTTACCTCATTCATGGTGAGGTACATGCAAGGCTCTATATAATGAGGTATTTCACATTAAAATCACAAATGACTTTGTTTACATCTCAACAATTGAATTGTTTTCTTGGTCAGGATGCTGACCCATAAATATCTTGCTACAGTGCTACAACGAATTAAAGTGAATTGTCACTAATAAGTCATATTACTTGGTCTCTACTGGCTTTTGTTTGTTGTTTTAAAGACTTTAAATTCGGACCTGGGTTATTTTGAGGAAAACAGTAGGATTAGCTCACAGCTGTTTGATGCTAACAAAACTTTTATCAGTATTTTTTCTAACTTAACTATACAGTAATATTGAAAATCAAACGTTGCACGATAATTTCAAAAGAACATGTCCCCAAACTTTTGACGAGTATGTTAAGAAAATATCCAGCACGCGAAATGAAAACTGCTGGATTGCAGAATGGATTGCTGTACAGCAGCTGATTTGGACGAGCGCTTGGTCCAAACCCAACAACTCTGAGCATTCCTCCGAGAGCGGTATATATTCCAGCGGCCATAACATAAGCGGGGTGATTGTCAGCGCCACTAACTGCAACTGAGAAAACCCCCCAAGAGGGCGGCGGCAGAGATACGGCACCCACCGCTTCAACCATTGTTGTCTCAAGAAGTGAGTCACCCCGTAAAAGCATTACGTTTTGTTTTCCGTGCCGTTCGGCGCGGCGAAGAGAGAAAGCCCTGGAGGACCAGTTAAACTAATAAGCCATTAGGAAGACAAATTGCATTCGCCTTTCAAACAGCGCCCAAAAAAAGCAATTAAAAAGAAAACAACCACATTAGGCTTTAAAAAGAGCTGGTAGGTGAGCTGAGACGTTCACACTTTGCCTCTCCATATGGAATAGATTAGCCTCGTCACTTTGGCGTGGCTTAACCTGCAGACGCTGAGGCCTTTTCAAGCACCTTCTTTTTTCACTCGTTCAAAAATCGTATGCCAAAGTAAAGACAGCTTGTCCTTGTGTGAATATGAAAGGTGTGTGTGTGGTTCATACAGTAATGTGCAAAAGTCAGAGACTACCCTTTATGTAATTTCCAGTCAAAATGGACATTAAAGCTACGGAATGTAATTTTCTTTGTTAAAATTAAAAGCAGCAGTATTACTGAGTTAGACAGGTTAAAATATGGTGTGTAAGTGCTGCTGAGAGTCACCCTGTAAAGCCTGAAGTATTTAAAAGTTAGAGGTGTTGAGTAGGATTCTGTGGGAGTTTTTTTCAGACTACGTATTATGGTGCTTAAGTCTCTAATGCAAATTCAACATTATACTGATGAAGATACCATAACAATAAAAGATAATTTACTTGTATCCTCAGAAGACACGTCCCTCACCAAGTTTTGACTGTGTTCTCTTCAATGTGCTTGCAATCATCAGATTCAATCACTCAGGCAAGAGGCCCGAAGCACAACCCACGTTACAAATTGTTGTTCCGCACATGCATGCAATTACACATTTCCACCAGAGAGGTCTCCAAATCCCCAAAACTTACCAGAAGCCTTAAAAACATAATGTCACATTTTCAGTACTTCAATGTCTGCAGATACAATGTTTTTTTTAGGAAGCTCGCTTTCAGTTTTTTAAAGAAATCTGCAGGGATATTACTCCACACCTCCAAAGTTTAGTCTTAGAATTTGGTTGCATATTCTGCATTTCACAGTCCAAGAAATCCCAGTTAGAAATACCAGCATATCTCAGTCCATCAAACCTCAGATGTCCCATTTCAGTGTTCTAGTGCAAATGTGCTTCTTTTGTGCATATTTCCTTTTCTCAGTAAGGGCTTCTTCACAGCTACACATCCTTTCAGACCCACAGTGTTGAGTTGTCTTCTTACAGTGGAAGGATGGCCTTGGATTTTTCAGATCTGAAGAAAGAGTGGAGTTTGATTTTCTCCTCTCTCTCAAAGAACAAAGCTTTCAGTGCGGTTAATCTGATGGGGACAGTTTTGGCGGTTGCACGGTTGTTAGGAGTCCCATTTTCCCTGCAGCTTTTAATCGTTTTTGGAACATTTTTGGAAACTCCTGTCACTTATTTTCCTTTGACTTTCTCCTTCCTTACGCAAGTATAATCACATCTCCTCAGAAATATCCACTGAAAAATGGATAAGTTGCACTTTGACTGGAAAGTAAACGAATGAAGGGTGGTTTCTAACTTTTTCACAGTACTGTATGCGTGTGTGACTTTGTGTTACCCTTACAAGTTGTCATGACTGCTTCTATTGCATAACATGCTATAATTCAATATTAATAATGTGTCACTCATAGCTCGTGGAAACAAGAGGAGAAATTGTGTGGGAAGTGCAGATTCTAACCTGCCAATATATGTCACATTTGTGTTTGTAAGGAGATATTTTGATATTAATTGTTATGATTTGAATTTGATGATATTCCAGTTCTAATATAGACATTTTTGGCATGTATTTGTCATTGCTTGACATCAAAGCAAACAGAAAAAAGTCGAAATTGCAGCTTGAACCCAAAACAGAATGCAAATTGAATGCAAATGTAATTAATTGCATAACCCACTACTTAATTATGCAACCACAGTTAAACCAAATATTTGAACAGTACAGCAAAATGACAGTAATAACTCTAGTGTTTGAGGGTTAAGCACCACATATATGACACTGTTTGCTCTGTGACCTGCTTTAACTTTTCCTGGCCGGGGGGTTGGGTGGGGGGGCCGGGGGATGGATACCAGCTCTTTCGATGAGGGTTGGGGGGATTGGGGGGGGTCTCAGCCCGTCGCGACAGTGCATGATGCCAGCATGTCTGGAGCCCTCCTCCATCTGCTCCGCACACCACACCAGCGAAAACGCTCTTAAAAGACTTTCCAACACCAGCCTGCTGTAATTACAGCGCAGCCTCGCCTCAGTGTCACTGCTGATAGGAAAATAAGCGCCTAATGACGAGGAGAGAGAGTGCAGTATTGACTATGGAATCCATGGCAACAAAGATCTATGTATAACCAAATTACCACCGCACAGGCCTATATCCCAGCAATAAAGAAGCTGTGGTGTTATGCCAGATCCATCTGAGAGGCAAGATCAAGATCATTTTTTCCCATTTCTGTGGTGACTTGCATTAAAGATTTCATTTTACCTTAAGTGAGCTGTGTGAAATCTCTTCAGGGAAAAGTTTAAGTGGCAAGTGGTAAAAATCCATAATTACAAACTGAGTTTAAGCCGAGTTTAAGTTTCAGCACTAGCATTTTTTAGGTTTACAGCTTTATCCCAGACATATTTATCTTAATATATATATTTAAGATGTTTTATGCAAGCAGCCACTGGCCATTTTAGTGCTTTCCTCTTCTAAAACCACCCATTTCACCACCTTAAGGTTGACTTTTACTCCCGGACAACCTGTGGTATTAACGGTCGTGTGGTAGTAACGGCCTGATTCATTAACTGCTTTTCAAACTCACAATCTTTGCATTAGCTGTTAGAGAACTATACAAAAAACCTGAATTGTATTTTTTATTTAATTAAGCAGCTGCTATTCGTCTGTTTCAGTCACCTCACCTTCTTCTTGCAGCGGCCATATTAATGACTGTCTTCTGCTGCGTCTCAATGGGAGAGCGAAGGTGGAGAATTAGAAGACAGAGAATCTCAGTTCTGAAAAAAGTGATTTCTTCAAAAATGTGTCCAAAAGTAATTGGTTTTGAGTCATACGTTGTTTACTGTAGTAGTTGATTTCAGGTCTTCAGTATGAATAACACACTGCTACACAGGACAGCAGTATTTTTTCCGTTCAGGTTCAGACACTAAAACTAACTAAGAGCTGGTATTCCTGTTATACCAATCTTGCATGGCTCCTCATGCAACAATCGCCGGCCTTTTAAGTCTCTATGGATAAGAGCAGCTCCTGAAAACCTAGATGGAAAATCTAATGACGCCAGACAAGTGGTTAGAAATTTATTCAATTCAATTCAATTCAGCATTTAGATTAATCAATAACCAATGATTAATTTTAGAGGCCCAGCAGAGTAACAAATGAGAAATAGATCTATGAAAACCAGCATATCACAAGCCTATGAATGCCAGTGACTACTGTAAGAAGCCTACGATGATGTTAGTATGTCAGTTTGTATAGACACTTTAACATCAACTTACACAGGAAAGGCTTACACAGTGAAACTGTTCAGTTGTGTTTTCTGATGGCTGATCTTGCATCAAATGGAAAAGTACACAAAGTATATTTTACTTCTCCTGCTCATAAAAATCCTGAATAGCCAAACAAGTGATGTCACATAACAGACGAATAAGGCGTTTGGCAACTACTATAAAACTAGTGTGTAAATTATGAGCGTGACAAATTGAAGTGTGGAGTTCAAAGGGTTAATTGTGTGGAAAACACCACAGTGTGTAATGTAGGCCGACTCCAGAAACAGGCATGTGAAAAACACTGATCTAGCACCTTTTTTTTGACAGTCATGATCGAACAGGCCCTGCTACAGCACCGGTATGCTCCATAGCCTCCATGCCAACTTCATTACAGTGTGTGCATGTAATCGTACACGGTTTTCCTCCACAAAGCGATACTTGCAGCAAAAGTCACAAATCACGGCTCCTGTCTGGTCGAGGCTGTTTCCAGCCGCATTACTCTACCTGAAGGTTCCCCAAAAACAAAGACCGCGCTGCTCTCACACCATGAGAGCCTTTATGCATTGTTTAGAGAGGTAAGCTATCCGCTAACCTGACAAGCTAGGAGATAAACAGCCCACTCAGGGTGGGGTATCTCCATGTGAAAGAGTGATATAAGTGGTTTTAACTGTCCTTCTGACAGCACGCACAATGGAGAAGATGGAGTAGAAATGAACGAAGGCTGAAAAGCGATAGTTTGGACTGGGGCGGAGTGGCTTACCTGCGCTGAAACCTGAGAGATGCTCTGGAGCTCCAGCTCAGCTGTGGTCACAGACTCGGTCACCGCAGGCAATGGACCTGTTCCAGAAACCAAACGCACACATACAGCAGCTTTTTACTAACCATCCACTCTGAAAAGAGCGATACACTGATTCAAATGTATATATCATGTCCACAGTAACTAAACATAAAACAAACCTAAATAACAAAAAAGTTAGGACAGTATGAGAAACGCAGATGCGAACAGAAAGCAGTGATTTGTAAACTCACTTTGAGCAGTATTTAGTATTTAGTACTGGCTGCTGTATATATGAAAGCAATATGAAAGCACTGTAGCTACAATGCTAATATTGCTAACAAGTAATGCACGCTTACCCATTAGTACACATTGGCAGAGGTTGTGCATTTGCGTGACAATATGTGAAATGCAAATAAGAATGCAGTGATTTGCAAATCCACTCCTATTTTTAAAGAAAACACCACAAAGACAAAATGTTTAATGTTTCACCTTGTTTTGTGCACTCGTTCTGAAATTGATACCTGCAACGTGGTCCAAAGGTAAACACCACCAACTTCTCTGGGTCGTTATTGTATGGGAGAATATTAATGCCAATGGTAACTTCACAATAGC
>JAILXH010219614.1:1989-13063 GCA_023558415.1 Piaractus mesopotamicus
CTGCGTATACTGAGGAGCACATTGCACATTGTTTCGTTCAGATTGCTTCGTCCTAGAGAGAGTTATTACAGAATATTCGGGGCCTCTTTCGAGTGAATCTCCCTGTATATTTTTGTACTTCGAACAGACTTAAAGGGCCCATATGCTGCATTTTTCTTGCATTTTATTTTTCCCCTTAAGTCCATTTAGAACATTTGCATGGATTTATGTACCAAAAACATTTCCAACCTTTCGGGCTCGCTTAGAATTAAGCAGGCTGTTTTTGCTACTGTGCCTTTAAGACTGATACAAGAAAATGATCTGTGTTTTGATTGACTGCTCTGTATTGTACCTCATTAAAAAAGCAGTTCAGGCTTTAAAAGTCTTTATAACTTCAATGTAAATGGGGAAGCTAAATTGATGTAGGCACACACACAAACGCAAGAGGAGCTGTTAGACTGTAAAGAGGTTACCTTCATATGCATTCTCTGGGTAGAAGAAAGCCAACCTATTTTTCACTGCGGGAAAGGACCACATCAGTGAGGCGAATAAAATGGAGAGGAAAAAGAGAGAAAATCCCCACCAAGAAAGAGTCTGCCCTCCTTTCTCCAGGAAAGTGCTCACCCTGTTCTACCTGCACTCCAGTGGCCTCACTTTCATCTCTCCTCTTTTTATCCCTTCTTTTCTGCTCTGTTATGCTAAAGAGATGAGCACTCATGCTGACAGTAACACAAACCTCAAACAAATCAACAAACCAGCCAAAACTATAAGAAATGCAGAGGTTTGTGAGCCGGCGTGTAGCTCCATCCGGGAATAGCACAGAGGAACCCAAACAAGAGCAGAGCCTCAGAACCTCACACATCACACAGCCAGAGGAAAACGTTTTAACATTCACCACCATCTGTCAGCAGAGTAACTCCGAAGTTACCCACTTTAGCAGTGCAGCAACACTACCTGAAATAATACCTGAACACACACACATACACACACCCTTGTTTTTATACCTTTTCAGGACATAGGGTCATGCATATATTATATATGCATTAGATATCGTCGCTGTCCAGTGAAAAGCATGTATCTTCATTTTTTTGCGATTTTCACTTTTCTGCATCATTTGAGCTCAGCAGTCGTCCTTTAGATTGTGTGAAAATTTCATGATGCATGGACCAAAGGAAATGCTCCAAAATTGCTTAGAATAAAATCTTTTCATTAAATTACCTTGAAAGGATAGAGCGTTTTTGCCCGCTCCTGTAAAGTTACTATTTTGGAGATGCTTGTTTTTCTTTGGACAGCGACGATATATGTAAATACCTGAATGTAATTATATATCGCATATATTTTATATAAATGTATGTACCTATATATAATAATACGTCCCATGTGTTTTATGTATTTTTAATAGCCTAAATATAATAATAATATGTCCAATATGCATTATATGTTGATTTTCTAAGTGAAAATAAGTTAATACATTCTTTATACAGAACACACTTCTGAACATTTTAATGCACAATTACATACTGAGGACAAAAAATATGAAATGTGGCCTGTGCAAAAGTTATTTTATGTTTTTTGTTTTTTGTTTTTTTCCCCCAACATGTTAACCCCTTAACAAGCCATGGGTATGTGTGTAGTATTGGAGGTGGAGCCAGAGAGGAGCAAAAGCTGGAATGAGCTATTCCAGACATGGCCAGTCCAACAAGTCTCCCCACAGGGAAGAACTTGTGACATTTCAGTGCAATTTATTTGAGTTTAATTGGAATTCAATTTTCTGTGGATCAGTGTAAACAGTTTATATTCATTGAAACATATTTTCATCAATTTTTGTCTATTTTATGAGGACCAGTTACTTAAAAATAAAAGAAGTAATTTATTTAATGTCAACATATTTTCAGTTTGTAAAGCAAACAACCCTGTTGGTTCATCTCTGAAGTTCATCTTACATATTTAGTTCAGATAAACTATGTTGCTGCTGAATGAACAGACTTTCCTATAAAGGCGTTGCACTTGATAATGATAAGTGTAAATGTTATAACTTAAAGCTCTTTACTTATATATGTTACCTGGTGTTGCTGTTTAAATTTTTAGTGGCTTGTAAACTCAAATATAGGGGCAGTTTACATTCAAACCAGGCCATGACTGAAGCAGGTGTAACTGGCTACTGGACTTTCTTCTAAAGCTTCAAAGTCAGATTTGAAGACTTTGACATCTTTGAATTTGGACAGATCTATTTCACTCTTTTATCTCAGTCATTCACTCTCACATACACGCTCAGAGTATATACACGTGTACACTTACAAATACACACACACACACACACGGAGTAAGGATGAAAGAGAGCTCTGTCAGAATGATATATGTGCTGGAAGGGCCTCTGCAGACTCTCTGTAGATCCTTTATGAAACAGTGTAACATCCTCTAACACAAGGTGAGTCTGATCGAGTAGAGATGGTCTGTGCGTGTGTGTGTGCGCCAGGTGTCTATACCTTACATGTGTCATATCTGTAAGCTCGGCTGCTACAGAAGTGCACGTTGACAGTATATCTCCTTTGAAGTGTGTAAAGATCTGCTTCAAAAGGCAGAAGACTGGTTCTTGTGAAGGCGAGAGAAGGAACAGGATGTTTTCCTGCACTCACATCTTTCCTCCCTGCTCTTTACTCTTTCTTATTCAGCACCTCTACAGGGGACATGTGTCAAGCTCACGTGGAGTATCATGAAAAAAAGAGTGCTGACGAATCCTGTTCTTGCTTTAACACCCACACATGCACACACAGACAGTACAACTGCTACTACAGCTGCACGTTTCGTCAGATACAACACACTGATTTCATATAAAAGTCAAATTGCACCATTTGTTCATTTTCTAAGTGAAAAAAGTTAACACATCTTCTACAGGGAAAAACTGTAATGTAATTTTCTGCAAATTTTAGTGCACAATTTGTATTTATTTGCTGAGTGTAACATTGAGGAAAAATAGACTGTAAAATGTGCTATAACTTTTGCATTGACCACATTTTATGATTTTTTTTTCAATATGTTAAATTCAGTAATTGTGCATTAAAATATTCAGAAGTGTGTTCTCTGTAGAGGATGTGTACAGTAGCTGTCCTTTACATTGTGTAAACATCTGATGATTAATGGACCAATAGAAATGTTCCAAAATGTCTAAAAATAAAATCTATTAACATTAACTTACATTAAAATTTAAGACTGTTTTTGGCTTTATCCTTGTAAAACACTGTGAGCTACATAATGTATGAAAGGTGCAATATAAATAACGTTTGTTATTACTACTAATATTATAATGATTATCATAGCAGCAGGGTCGCACAATATTCGCACAAAATTCCATACTGTGATTAAATTGCTACATACCGCAATTATGATATAACTTACATCAAAACACATTAGTGAATCCGTCATATACTGTAATAGTTATATCAGTATAAAGTATGAATACAAGATATTTACATTAATTTCCAATACTGCTGCTATATTTCCACTGCATACTGCATTTATAATATCATTTACACGTCACACCGACAATGCCTTCATTTCCTCAGGAGACTAAGGAGAGTCTGGAGTGGAAGGCCCTACCAAAGGGTGGTGAAAACTGCCCAGTCCATGACTGCAGCTGCCCTCCCATGCATATAAAGCATTTACAATGCAAGATGTCTGAGGAAAGCCAGCAGTACCATCTCAGACCCCACACACCCCAGCCACAACACCACACAAACTATATGCCCATTGCACTTCAATGTTATTCTGAACTGCTGACTGACTTCTATATACTTGGACTGAACAGTTGAACTAACACGCATATCATGGTTACTGAACACCACCTCTAAAATTGCTGTACATATTATGCATATTTTGGGTTGACTACCTCTGAAGATTTGGCACACATATTTTGCACTTTCTATGCACCGGTACACTTCTGTGTCTCTAGTTTATTCTGTTTTTATTGTCTATTGTCTATTTATTGTATTGTCTATTTATTGTTGTTTTTTTGGTGCTTATGTTGTGACTATATACTGTTTGTCATCAAACTAATACATGTGCACTTATGTCCTTGTCTTAATGTTCATGCACTAGAGGAGGACATGTTTTGTACAGAATATGTTGTTATACTGTACCCCCTGTATGCATAATGACAATAAAGTTGAATTAAATAGAATTTATAATATATGATTAATTCATCCAAACACCCACAGAAACTCATTCAGAGCATATGTGTTTGGCAAGGATGCTCATAACATTTCATATTGTTTAGAAGCTCATTTACATATTTCAGCCCTCTGCTATATCAGTGTTGAAAAGACCAATAGTGTCATAGCGATTAACAAACAATATATTGTGCAGCCTGAGCACAGAGCAGTGTTTACTCAGTCTAGTCCTTGAGGCCCACCTGCACAGCACAGTTTTGTGTTTTTCCTGCTCTAACACACCTGACTCAGCACTAGACGGGTCTGATCATTAGCTAATGATGCGAGTCAGGTGCAGGGAAAAGATAAAACTGTGGAATGCCTGCAGGCCTCCTGGACTGGAGATAGGAAGCTCTAGCACAATAGACTCTGAACAGCAATGGACAATGTACTTTTACGTAAATGCACAAAAACTGTTTACAATGCTACAAATGTTTAGATTAAAGCTAGAGACAGGGCTGCTTCATATTATCCCATCATATCATCATTTTCTTCTTAATTTTACATGCATTCTTAGTAACACCAAGTTCAAACAAAGGAATATTAACCTCTGCAGGGCTTTATTCAGTTATTGATCTAAATCTTTTTTAATTAATCTTTTTTTTCCTCAACTACTAGTGTTTCTCCTAGAAAACTGTTATTATTGGGCAGAGATGGCTAGTGACTAATTACTCACATTTGTCACATTGGTGACATCATCTGTGCTGCTTTGTGATTGGTTACACCTCAAACTTTTGGAGCTTTATGAAAAGGATCCCATAAAAAGAAGAAAACACAACTTAGCAAAGTTCAGATCTAATGCTGAAAAATGCTGGATGCACTAAGAAGATCCACTGCAGTTATTTAGGTTACTCAGTACTTCAGGGTTCTTTTTTGGCCTATTGTACTTCTATTGAACTGTTGTGCTTTTGAAAAGAATTTTTACTTTTATTTAAGTCATTATTTCAATAAAGTGACAATGCCTTTGCTTGAGTACTGGGACTGAAAGTTGAAATACAGTCCAAATGTGGTTCTGATTATGGGCCTAAACTGAACAATATAGCACAAATGGTACATTTTTAGAGTTCCTAGCTAGACTAGTTCCTAGCTAGACATACAGTAAGTGGCAAAAAACAGATTTTAACCATAAAAATTGTGCTTGAAGAGCTAAATAATCTATTATTAATGATGTGTAATAGAATGATATTTAGAGATACCAGTAGAATTGAACAGATGGAATTATAATGGTTATATCTTACCGAAGTGTACAGGTAGCCCTCACTATTCATGGCGATGTAGAGACCTGTCTTAGTGCTCTGGATGGCTACTATCCTCAGGCCCACAGGAATCAAGTTGAACAGCACTGAGAGAGAGAGAGAGCGACAGAAAGAGAGAGAGAGAGAGAGAGAGAGAAAGAAAGAGAGATTTATGGTTATAGTTCACCTACATTATATTATATAAGTCCGAAATCCCTCAAATTGGCAATAACTGTTCTGTCAGTCATTTATTACTTTTGGGAATCTTCTAGTTCATCGAAGGTAACCACACACACACATAGCACACTTTTGATGCTGTAAGACACACATTACACACACAATTCTGCAATCTTCTTACATCATGCCTTTGTGGGACAGTCATTCTTCCAGCCGTGGCCTATAGGATTTCATGTCTTTCACAGGTGGGGACTTAATTTAGTGTGCGACTGAATTGGTTGTGACATTTTTGGCAGTGTGTGTTTATTCATAAGCCTGTCTCAGTGACACTGCGAGTGTTGTGCCTGTGTTTTCTGGGAAGAATGTTGACTGGAGCTGCAAGGCATGAGAAAAGTCTTGAGTGACATGTTGACTTCAGCAGGAGTGCCAAATCGCCAAAGGCAACGCATCTCCATGGGAGCATTGCAGATTTCAGCAGCTCCTCAAAAGACTTTAGACCTCAAGTGAACTCCAATATCCTCTGACAGCAAATCGGGAGATATGTGAAGAGAGATCCCATCGAAATATAACGGACAGCTCCATGACTGTGCTCTTTAATCGCAAATCTCTTCACAAATCGGCTTTAACTGAAAGCAGTGGAAAAAGAAAAAATGATAGAAAGAGAACTAATCTTGTCCAGTTCCATCATCATCATCTCTCACACTGGGTGGATTACACTCTCTTCAGCCTGGAAAGTAGATAAGTCAGTCTTTTCCTGCTCCTCATTCTCTAACACATTATATCGAGTGTGCAGCAACTTTTCAATTAAGTCTTTTAAAAAATGGAGTGCAAGTGTGGGTAAGATCTGGTCAGCTAAATAAGAGGAAGGATTAGTGTGTGTGCATGTTTGCATGTGTATACATACCAATACTTTGCACCTATGTAGGCACGTGCACAGCTGCAGGGGGGCCTGGGGCCTAAGCACCCTCACTTGAAAGCCAGGCCCCCCCAAAACAAAACAGGTTTTCTGAAGCCAGTGAAAATATTACTAAATGTAAGATCATCATGGGTGATGTTTTATTTTTCTCACGACTTTCTTTCCACCAATAATAAATAAAGCAGATAAATAAAATAAAACGCTCTTTAGATCCTCACAAATCTTCAGTGGATGCTATCGCCATGGCAACGTTTACATTGCTGCATGCCACTGTTGGCCACACAAATAAGGCTTTTTTTTTTAAACTCCAACATGTAAACACAGAAATAGCACCACCACTTGATGGAGAACTAAGCTGAGCAATGCAATGCAGTTACTGTAAGGTGCTTACCTAGTTAGCAAGTAGTAGGACTTGACCACAAAAAACAAGATCAACACTGAAAAAGGGTTCAGATCATCACAACTATTTGCCCTAGACATCTACACCTAATGCTGTAAAAGGGAGGCCTGTGGTTGATTAGCCAATATCCTCTGTGGTTTGCTGTCAGCTGTTACAGAAAGTAATGTTAGCAGTTAAATATGACATAAACAAATATGTGTCGTGTTTAATATTCAGAAATGTTTTAGCTATGATGGAGCTGGCTAGCTGGTGGTTTTCAGCCTCACTATATTCATGTCTCTAGGGCTTATTGTTTACTAGTGGTCCACCCAACCTGTAAGCAGACCCCCCTAAAATAAAATTCTAGCTATGCCACTGGTGCACACAAAGACTCCAGAAGGCCCTGCCCTTTTGCCCTGAGACTGTATAAGTGCTCTTCTGGTCAATGTGTTTAATAAACGTTTTACATTTTTTAAGATCTTTTTCAATGAGAGAACTACCAACGTAGATTTCACCTCTGTAACTTAATGTGTCACGCATGTACACATCACCACAGCACTGGAAATCAGCATTGAAGCATTGATGATCTCTTTAAGAATGCATCCCATTGCATATGTGGTCATTCTGAACAAGAACCTCAAACATCTGCAGTAATAGGCACTAACGACTAATATAAAGCCCTATACAGACTGGACTAGGTTATCAGACATCTGTAACAAAACTTTCACGTCTTCTCAGTGATAAAACTCCTGCATCTAGATGACAATAAAATTACCACAGGATAAGCGAGTTTCTAGTGGGTTGTATTTTTCCACAAACCTGGATGTTTGCATCACATGTGATCATAGAAAACTAAAAGGTAATATTGTGAAGATAAAGTAATGCTTTATAGCTGTAACTGCCATTTTAATTGCTTTAAAATATAATGCTAGCTAGTATGGTATGGCCAACAGCTAATGACCTCATGTCACAATGGTGCATTTAAGTTTGTAGTGACATTATGAGTAAAATATTAAATCATTAATGTGAACATAGCATAAGCAAACGTTACTATTAGCTAGCCTAACATTAAAGCCTGCCTACCATTAGTGCTGCTACTCATATAACAAACTAACATTTGTTTTATGAGTAGCAATGTGATGTGACTTGTGTGTGATTTGACTGGCCAATTCACCCGGCACAAAGTAAGTGTGTAATTTCCCCAAATTACCCCAAACAGCCTGGATTAAAACATCATTGTGTGGATGGTTATGTCGGCATTATGAGACAGATGCCACATTTTCGAACAATAACAACACATTGTGCAGCTAAATGGCATATATACCAGCATTAGGCTAGTACCATATATTCATTAGGCTATTTGAACTTACCAAATGTCACTCAACAAGACGGAAAATGCAATGCCCTGCAAGAGGTGCTTTCTAGGTATTTTATTTTCTTTCTTCTTGTAATTCAGCTGTCACCAAAAATTTTGTGGATTTAGTAGGCTTGTCATGAAATTGAGGATTACGAAAAAGGAAATTAAAAGTCAAGGTCCATTTTAGCTGTTAGCCTTCACGTCAGATGTCAGAAAAAAAAAAATGGAAGAGTCATTTTCTGTTACCCGGTTTTGTTATTACATTACTGTGAAGTCAATTCAAACAGGACGACTATTACTATCCCTCAAATTACAGCACCTTCTCAGGTAAAACTAATCCAGATCAAATAAGACTTAAGACATTGTTAAACCGTAAAACATCACATAAGTAAAATGCTTAAGGAGAGTATTTATCTATTTTTCTCACTTCGTTTCAAAATTTTATTGCAGCAATGCACTCGTACTACCGTTCACACTGGTGTTTTCTTGGCACTAACAATGTCCCCCAGCTATTGATGACTACACGAGTTGATTCTTTGACTCCAACATGTCATGGGTCGAGTCTTGCCCAATGACTGTGAGAGTTGAGATGCTTAGAGTTGACTCTTTTACTATAAATATTATATGATTCTTATTTCGATCATAGAAAAGAATCTGGGGCTATAAAAAAAAAAAAAAAACATTTGGGGTTGTAGCCCAATAGCCCGGACCTAGTCACACCCCTGCTTTTCTGATGAACCTTTTTTCATCCTCCTTCTGCTAATGCTCTCCCACTGTACAGAGGATGGAGACAAAGTGCATAGATGTGCATCTGTTTGGTACTAAAAGCTATGTAAGAGCGTGTATGTGTGTGTGTTGGTGATACAAGACATATACACATACCTAGTACCCATGTGTGTGTGTGTGTCTGTGTGTGTGCAGAGTTAATATCTAATAAATAATTTGTACACATACACACACATACTCATACACCTCTGGCACCTGTGGGAAATGAGAAATGTCAAAATCAACATAAGTACGCAGGGTGATTGATAAAGAGCAGAAAAGATGTGTCCTTTTCAAATCACTGCAGAAGGGTCAATAGCAGCCACTGATTCACCTCATACACACACACACACACGCACACACATACATATGCGATACGGTGTGTGTCAGCACTGTCGCATCAGAGCAGCACTGTCGTCAGAGTGTCAGTGAGCAGCTCATTCAACTAACCATCAATACACACTGCTGTCATAAGGGACAGCCAAGCTGCAGTCATACGGTATGAAGTAGAGGTCAGAGGTGTGTGTGTGTGTGTGTTTTTATATGTAATTTTAGGACACAAGTCCTCTGATTTTCTTGGAAAAAAGAAAAAAAGCTGTACTAAACCATAATATCTGGATCAACAAAATGATCCTCATTTTTATAAAAGCCATTTCTTTTTGGTTACTGTGCTAAATACCTGAATAATTTAACCATTTAAATGTAGTCAGTCATTTAGAATGGTTTGATTTGATATGGTGCATTGCAGAGACTGAACGACTTGGATTTCTTTACAGTGATAGTGATAGGAACCAGAGGTTGTGATGTCTATAATGCAAATATAGCCATTCTTTTATAGCCATTTACTATCTGAAGTAACCAGTGGAACCTACATGTATGTGTCATGTTATCAATGGTGAAATAGTAGTAAATCTGAAAAAAAGTGTTTCTTTGGGAACTATTTTGCCTTATGACACCCCGCATGTACCGCTCTACCATGAATGGATTATGCTCCAAATGTCTGGTTCCTATCACCACCACTGTGAACAATTCTGACTCAGCAAGTGTAACTAGCATTTCACATCACACCACTCTGAATGACTTTGATTACATTGCAACAATTTAATTTTGCAGAAATTTTGAACAATCGGTTGAATTGTATATTTTGTATATGTGTTTATTTTGTTTTTTATGTCAAGGGTGTGGGTTTTGTGTGAGGGGGTCAGAGTGAACTGTACGGCTAGATGTGACCTCCCCCTCAAGTTCGGTGGTCTATATGTGCCCCATTTCTGCTGGTGTGTTTGATAAAGTATATGTGTTACAGCAGAACCATGGCTACTCCTGTGTTTATTATTCTGCCAACACTACACTGGTGTCTGAAGTGGGCGAGCACCCCTAGTGGTCTGGAGAAGAATGGTGCTACTCCAAACCTGAAGGTGGGCAGTGTGAAGTGCAGAGCCCAGCAAAAGACCGTGATAAAAGGGGCGATGCTGTGAAGCTCCACGGAGAAGATGGCATCACGAGCCTAGGCTGGCAGGTAGACAGATGCTGGCTGAGTAGTTTCAGTAGCGCCTGCAGAAGGTGGGCCAAGTGCGGTCTGGACTACAGATTGTTCATCGTGCTCACCACCACAAGCTCGGCAATATCTCTACTGAAACCAGCGTGTTCATGCACTGAGAGGGGCACATCACACAGCTAGAAGGTGACCATTGTCCAGCTCAGGTCAGTTACCAGTGGTAGAACCACAGCACACATGCACGACATTCAGGACAGCAACGCTGGTGCAGTGGGCAGTGGTAAGAGCGGAAGGGCCAAGATGAGCCCTACTGTTGCTGCCCCCATTCCCAGCTGTGCGGGACTTGACGTGCCATGTTGTGGGGAGCTCTACAGTACGACGGAGGAGCCGTGGCCCGGGAGAGGACTTACTGCAAGGAGCAAGTGCCCTGCGGCGTTTGTTTATGCTTGGACTGTGCGGGTGCCCAAGGACTTGGCTTGAGCTGGTAGGTCGCTGAGGACCAGCTGACATTTGAAGGGGGAGCTGTGTGGCATTCGGCTGCTGGCTGGCGCTGCCACCTGAGACTC